>JZKD02S0485163.1:40767-56309 GCA_000966675.3 Picea glauca | reverse complement strand
TTTAGCACTCACTAGAAGGAAGTACCAACTCCCTAAATATTCCAGCACCAACTGGATTTATACAAGCACCAAATTGTTTACAGAAAACTCTGTGTTTTCCCGAGCACCACCCTGCCACCCTGTTTTCTAGCCACAACTATATGGAAGATACAAATTCCAATATTCAAGAACCAAATTGAATATCAGAGGACCACAATCCTCCTAGCACCACCCTTCCTCCCTGATTATGAATAAATGATTGACAAACAAACAATACAGGTATTTCAATTCTTACCCCTTCTTCACCGTTCTGCAATTCCTCTCTGGTTCAAAAACTGTTCTGCGGTTCTACTCTGCTTCATGCTATTCTGTTATTCTTCTCTTGCTTCATGCTATTCTGTTATTCTTCTCTTGCTTATGTCTGTTTGACGACTGTTACTCATCTTTGAGTTTTATCTCATGCGTTGCATTATGTTATTTTACCCTTCCTATAGTTCATCTCATTGTTTCAGTTTGAACAAACAACATTACACAGTTGTTGCATCTCTCCTTTTATACACACTAGCCTCATTATTTACACCCTGAATCTCCTTGGGAAAAGACAAAAATGTCTCAGCAACTGAATCACCAACCGACCAAGAACCATGATTCAATTTTCTAAATGAATCGTAACTGAGCTTATTAATCATGAAAATAAACAATGACCTTTCGATCATATTCTTGATTAACCTACATCGTTAGATTACCAATGATGGATCTTTCACCTACTCCATATTCCCACTAGCTGTGACCACGGGCCTAACATAATGCCTTTCACATTTCTCATTTCAAAAATCTTGTGTCGAAGGGTCTCGACACTCCAAGTTGTGATCTCCGAAACCCCGAAAAGGAGCTTAGATGGTCTGGCTCCTTGCCTTCTCGTGACCACTGGCTGTGACTAAGAGCTTATCCATAAAGAGATTTCACAACTTGAAATTTTGGGAATCCTATGATGAATCATCTCGACTCTCCAAGTTGCGATCGTCAAAACTTCGAAAATGGAGTCAGATCAACAGTTCATGCTTTCTCTTGATCAATGACTCAGATTGAATCGTTGTTTCATGTTTCATGATTTCAACAATATTGTGGTGAGACTTCATGACTCTCCATATCGTGATCTATGAAATGGAGCTTAGTTGTTAGCACCTTCCTCCAACTCTCGACAATGTGACCACAACCTATGACCACTCGCTAATCATTTGAGCACTTCACTCTTTAGATCAACGGCCACATTCGATCATGATCGGACAACTATCCACCTCCCCAGAACTTCAAATTTCGAGACTTTGGGGAAGGGTTGATGATAAAAATCCTGAAACTAAACTCTTGGAATGACATCACCTGATGACATGTCATGACACGAGCTGCTGCCACCTATCACTCAGAATTGTGATTTTTAGTGGCCTAAATTATCGAATCGACTTGACACTTGTCCTTGTATGATTGTTCCAGGTGTCTTTGTTGACGTAGGATGCCACCTATCCTTGCTGACATGGTCTTTCATGATCTACCTCATGGATCTAATGGCCTAGATTCATCCTTGATCCAATGACTCAGATCATATTTTGATTTTGCATATCGCGAGTTGGAAGGTTAGAGTGCTTCGTGCCTTTGACTTGCCAGTCAACGAAATGACGATCTTTTGACATGTGTCCTCTGAATCCAATGTTCCATGATTGTCCTCGATGGAAAACCAGGATTCCTTCATAGTTTTGGAGAGTTGGATGACTCTTGGTATTATCCGCCTTGCAGCTTCGCTAAATCTAATGGTTGTTGGTCCTTCGTAATTACTCCAGATTTGATGGCCTAGATCTTATCGTGATTTCACATATCGCGAGTTAGAAGGTTAGAGAACTTCCTTCCTTTGACCTTTCATTTAGTGAAATGTTGATCTGTGACCACATTTCATGCCCTTAGATGGATGATACTCCTACTTTCAGGATTTTGTAAGCCCAATTCACCTTTCACTTTAAAGAACATGCAAGTTTTCTTAGATCCGACGATGGTCGGACCTCGCACTCAGATATAACGCCCGAGATCTATTCTCATATACTGCACACTACTCCTCTCTGAATTTAGATCTGATGGTCATCAGGGATTCTAAATGAGATCCAACGTTCACTGTTGATCTTCATAGTTGATCTTGTTATTTCCATGCCATCATGGCTCTGCTGATTATTCTGATCTTTGCCATCAATGAAAAACAAATACGCATACTTTGACTCTGTTCAAAAACATGCCAACATTGTGAACTTGCGATTCATAAAGTCTCGATAGAATAAGGACCGTCATATGATACATGGATCTGAATCGTCGATCCACAGCAAAGGAGTCGCGAGTTCGGACTTCAAGGAAGAAAGAAGCATTGTATTGTGAACTCTCTAGTCGCAAAATTCTGATGCACTTGAGAGATGGACCCCAGGATGTGACTGAGATCATATTCTTGAGGCATAAGGAAGAATTCAAAGACCCATTATCCTTTTAGGGGTTTTGGGGATTGAACAAGTTAGAGGAAGATCCACATCAGGAATCGCAAAGTTGTGAAACCCGAAATACCTTTTTGGGGAAAAGGATTGTGGTCACATCAGTTGGTCATGTGGGTAAGAGTTGATGCCTTGTGCTTGTTCGCACAGGTGTAACTCCTAAGAAGGACAAGTGGAAAAACTTGTGTGTTGGAAATTCTTGTGGGGAATCAAAGATTCAAGCATACTCAAGGAGGATATTTAGAATGATACTTAGACCGAGAGGTCATGTAGAACCTATTGAGGTAGGGGTGTTGCGTGAGGTGGTATCAGAGTTTACAATCATTGTTTTTTGTAAGAAAGGGAGATAGAAGGAAAGTTGTGATTTAAATTCTGCGTGGAATATATTTAGACAATGCCACCCAGAAGATGTCAATATAGACCAATGCCCGCTCTAGTTGTGGAAAGGGAAATGAGAGAACTCTATGCTCGATTAGATGCTATGGAGATAGCACAAAGATTAGATACTGATACTTGAGATGTCAGTGAAGACGAAAGTGAAAATGAGGTTGGAGATGGAGAAGAAGTTGTAGCTAAAGATGCTACAAAAGAACATCTATTCAAAGTTGTTGCAAGAATAGGGGTTAGAGAAAATATGGATATTCCAATGTATGATGGCAACCTAGACGTTGAAGAGTTTCTATATTGGTTTAGATATCTAGATAAGTACTTCGACTATGAGTATGTCGAGGAAGATAAGAAAGTTGAACATGTCGTCATTAGACTTAAAGGGCATGCAACATTGTGGTGGGATGAAATGCAGGCTAGCAGGCATTGCAAAGGCAACCAAAGAATCAAAATTTGGGATAGGATGGTTGCAAAGATGAGGGACAATTTTATAACCATATATTACCAAATTAATCTATTTTGGAGGATGCAAAATTTCAGACAGAAAGGAGTGACAGTGAAGGAATACACTGAGGAATTTTACCGACACAATATTAGAGTGGTTCGTCACAAGAGTGATGATGAAAATGTCTCTAGATACATGAATGGTCTAAGATATGACATTCAATATGAAATGATCATGGTGACTATCAGGAATGTAGAATATGCTTATCAGATTGCTCTGAGGGCAGAAGAAAAATTGGCCTGAAAGCAAGTTCAAAGAGGCAGAGGTAGAAGTCAGAGTAGAGGCAAAGTAGTTTCCCAAGACAGAGTACAGAAGCCCAAGGATGAAGAAAATAAACCTCACACTCACCCAGAAAGAGGAGGAAGCTCACAGGGAAGACAATATGTTGATAGAAATACTTTTCCTCGAGCCAGAGGAAGAGGAAGAGGCAGAGGAGGTGAGATCAAATGTTTTGTCTGTTGAAAGATCAAGCACAAATATTTTGAATGTACTGATAGAAAAAGGGATGGAGGAGGCAATGCTCACATTTTAGAAGTGCAAAGGTGAAATTTTGAGGCAAAAGATGCAGAAGGTGGAAAATCCTTAATGATGAGGAAAATTCTCTTGAAGCCAGAGAAAGAGGCAGAGAATCCAGTTCAGAGAAATAGTTTGTTTAGAACTGCTTACAAGACCAAGGATAGGGTATGCAAGGTAATAGTGGACAGCGGAAGCACAAATAACCTAGTATCCATAGAAATGGTGGAGAAGCTAGAATTGGAGACAATTGCACATCCGAGCCCATACAAAGTCTCATGGTTGCAAACGGGACATCAGGTAACAGTCATTAAACAATGTTTAGTTGAATTTAATATAGGGGGATACAACGATGAAATATTATGTGATGTTATTCCGATGGATTTCTGTCATATGTTTTTGGGTAGACCGTGGAAATATGATAGAAATGTTGTTCATGATGGAAGAAAGAACACATACACCTTAGAGAAGAATGGTAGAACGCATATGTTGCTGCCAATTGAAGACAAGAAGGTGAAATAAGAAACAAGCAATACTATACTTCTCATGAGTGGGAAGGAACTTTTTGATGAAGTCAAGAAAGATGAAGATATGCAATTTTTTGTGGTAAGAAAACCTAGAGTCATCTTAAATAGTACTTCGATAGATGATCTACCGAAGGAAATTCAGGAACTACTAGAGAATTTCGTCGATATAGTGGTGGATGATTTACCTTTTTCATTGCCGCCCATCAGGAATATAAGCCATCACATTGACCTTATACCAGGAGCAAGCTTAATAAACAAAGTAGTGTGCAGATTGATGCCGAAGGAGAATGAAGAGGTCAAGTTGCAAGTCCAATATTTGATGGACAATGGGTTAGTTAGAGAAATATTGAGTCCATGCATTGTACCAAAAGTGTTAGGCCCAAAGAAACATGGTAGCTAGAGAATGTGTACAAACTCAAGAGCTATAAAAAAAATCACCATCAGGTATAGATTTCCTTTACCCAAAATGGATGACTTGATGGACTGCTTAAGTGGGGTGAATTTTTTTTCAAAGATTGATTTGAAAAGAGGATATCATCAGATTCGAATGAGATAAGGCGATGAATGGAAGACAACATTCAAGACAAATGAAGGGATGTATGAATGGCTTATCATGCCATTTGGTTTGTCGAATGTGTCGAGTACCTTTATGAGATTGATGAACAAAGTCTTGAAATATTTCATTGGTAAGTTTGTAATTGTATATCTTGATGATATACTGATCTTCAGTAAGACTGAGGGAGAACACTTGAGACACTTAACTCTAGTGATGAGGAGGTTGCAGCAAGATAAGTTGTTGATAAATTTGAAGAAGTCATATTTCATGAAGAAAGAACTCATCTATTTGGGGTTTGTAATCTCTTCGAATGAGTTGAAGATGGATCCTAAGAAAGTAAAAGAGATCAAAGAATAGCCATCACCGAGGAATATCTTTGAAGTCAAAAGCTTCCATGGATTAGCCAGTTTTTACAGGAAATTCATCGGAAACTTAAGTGGAATTTCTGCACCAATGATGGACACAGTCTAGAAGAGACATAAATATTTTCATTCGATAGAGGAAGGAGAGAAAAGTTTCAAGTTTTTGAAAGAGAAGATAACTGGACAACCAGTTCTGGTTTTGCCAGATTTTAACAAAACATTCTAAGTCATATGTGACGCAAGTGGATTTGCGATTGGAGCAGTCTTTAGTCAAGACAATAGGTTGATTCCATACTTAAGTGAGAAGCTGAACAATGAAAAGATGAAATACTCCATGTGTGATAAAGAGTTTTATGCAGTCATACAGGTGTTGAAGAAATGGAGACATTATTTGGTTCTGAAAGAGTTTGTCTTGTATAGTGAAAATCATGCCTTACAATTCATAACTCAATAGGATAAATTAAACCAGAAGCATGCAAAATGGGTTGAATTTATGGATAACTTTACTTTTGTTATAAAGCACATTTCTGGAACTGCTAACAAGGTTGTTGATGCATTGAGCAGGAAATGTTTGATTCTACAGGAGTTTAGTGTGAAGACCTTAGGTTTCAATAACCTTAAGGATATGTACATAGATGATTCAGATTTCAAGGACACTTATGAAGCATGTTAGAATCATGTCTTAAGAGACAGAAGCTAATGGATTGAATATATGGTTCATGATGGACTATTATTCAAAGGAAATCAATTGTGTATCCCGAAGAGTTATATGAGAGAGAACCTTCTAAAGAAAAATCATAGTGGAGGATTGGCTAGACATTTCGGCCATGAAAAAACGTTCACGCAAATAAAAATTTTATATTATTGGCCAGGGATGAGGATCAATGTCAAGAAGTTTGTTAAAAAATGTAGGATTTGCTAGCACTCAAAGGGAAAAAGGAAAAATATAGGATTATATCAACCATTGCCAGTACCAAAGAGGTCGTGGGATGCGATAAGCATGGATTTTGTGTTAGGATTGCCAAGGACACAAAGGGGTTGTGATTCCATATTATCGGTAGTCGACAGATCTCTAAAATGGCACATTTCATTCCATGTCAGAAAACCAGTGATGCCACATACATTGCGAACCTATTTTTCAAATAAATTGTTCGACTTCATGGCTTACCTACGAGTACTGTTTTACATCGAGATACCAAATTTGTTGGTCATTTTTGGAGGACCCTATGGAAAAATAAGGGGACAAATTTATCTTTTAGCTAAGCATATCACCCTCAGATGGATGGATAGACTGAGGTAGTAAATCGAAGCTTGGGATATTTATTGAGGAGTTTAGTCGCTAAACATCACAGTCAGTGGGATCAGATTCTATCGCAAGAGAAATTTGCATATAATGACTCACCTAATAGAAGCATAGAACAAAGCCCATTCCAAATAATGTATGGAATGCAACCGAGAGGAGTATCTAAGTTGAGAGACTTAGATAAAAATGAGTTCAGAAGTGATGGAGTAGAATACTTTGCATCAGATATGAAAGAGATCCATAGCAAGATTAAAGAGCAGTTAAAGAATTCTAACCAGGAATACAAAGGCAGAGCAGATCAACACATAAGAGAAATTTAGTTTGAAGTGGTAGATTTCCTCTTAGCTCACTTGAGAAAAGAAATATTCCCAAGGGAAACTTATAATAAGATGAAAATGAAAAAGATAGGGCCATGTAAGATTTTGAGGAAATTTGAGGCCAGTGCTTATAAAATAGAATTTCCATATGGGGTAGGAATATCGCCCATATTCAATGTAGCAGATTTGTATCCTTATAGAGAAGATGAACTAGATGAAGAAGAAGGCCATAAATAATTTCAGTGGGTCAGACATATGCTTGTAGATAAAAATACGCAGATGGAAAGGATAATTGAGAAGAGAGTTAGCAAAAAGACCTTAAGGAAGAAATGCTTTGAGTATTTGATAAAATGGAAGGGACACCTGATTGAAGATTCAAGTTGGGAAAGTGAAGCAAAAATCCAGAAACATGGAAATATGGTGCAAGAGCTCATGAACAGGAGTTTATGAATTTGTTTAGCCAAGGGAGTATGATGCAGGAGCATCGTAAGCAAACCAACAAAGAAAATGAAAAAGTGGAGGACAACTGGAATTTCACTAGCACACATTTTGAAAATGTTTTGAATTTGAAAGGATAAGACATTATGTAATATCTTGAAAGGATGCGCTCGCATTCATGTTTTCTTAAGTTGTAATACAGATCATGAGAAGTTGCTCTCATCTATTTGTTGGAGGCATTTATTGTAATAAATGTAAGGTAGGTAGCTTTTAATTCTGATTGGATATATTGTAATGTAGGAGGGAAAACTCTAATAAAGCTCCCTCACCTGTATTGTAGAGATATTGTCATTGTAATTGTAAGTTGTAGAGCAAAAAAATAGAAGAAGAGAGGAACAGATATTTTAGAAGGTTGTATAAGAAAATACCTGTTGCTATTGAACCCATGTACAAAAGCACTGGAATTAATATAAGAACCCTTTGATTCCATTTCATGGTGTTGTCGTGGTTACTGTTTGCATCTATTGAATGGTATGTTTATAGTTTGCTTATATTCTCTATTATGAATTTGTTTCAATTTTATGTGTGTATATGATCGTGATTTCATGTTGAATGTATGAAGTCTGTGAGAGGAGAAATATAAGTTTCAATTGTTTCTCTTCCTGAGAAATCCTGCAAGGAGTGCAGTGAGAGTCCACAAGGAGTGCGTTGATGAGATTCTGAGTTTTATCTCAGAAAAACTTAGGAGGGTTATCGTTTCTCTTATACCAGTAGAAGTGAAAATATATCATAAGAGTCGTGCAAGGTGTGTGTATGCTAGTGGAAGTCTTATACTTTTCCAACCAAGGAGAGAGGTTGAAGAACTATTGTTGCAAGGAGTGCATAGAGTTGGAGGTGGTTAATAACCAGAGGTTATCGTGAATGCCACAAGGAGTGCCTGCACATATCCTCTTGAAGCCTTGAATCCATAGTAGAGGTCAAGCTCAGGAGGGATAAATATTTCAAAGAATTCAAGGGAAGAATGAGGTCTGAAGTTACCTCACAGAAGTCAAGTTCAGAAGGAGGAGACATTAAGTATTTGAGGAGTCTTTGAGAAGTCTGAACGGATGGTTAAAACTCTCAGAGGGAGAATCATCGAAGTTTTGTGGACCATTGGATCTTACAGATCAGTGGGAATATTAAATTTGAGTGTCTTTCAACACTAATATGCTTAGGAGGAATAGTGACCATTGGATTTGGGTCAGCGAGAGCCGTTGATCTTGTGCTTGAATTTCTTCGTTTCAGAATTTGGAGCGTGGGGGACATTGTGACTCAGAATAGAGAGTTGCAAAATCCTGATTCATGAAGTCACTATAGAATCAGGACCATCAGATCATAGAGGGATCTGAACCATTGATCTGCAGTAGAGCAGTCGCAAGTTTAGAATTTGGGGAATAAAGGAGTGTTGTATTGTGAACTCCCAAGTTGCAAAATTATGACACACTCGAGAGATGGAACCTAGGACATGACTGAGATCATATTCTTGAGGAAAAATGGAGAATTCAAAGATACATTAGCCTTTTTTGGGTTTAGGGGATTGAATGAGTCAGAGGAAGATCCACATCAGGAATCGCGAAGTCGCAAAACCTGAAATACCTTTTCGGGGCAAAGGATTGTGGTCACATTAGTTGGTCACGTGGGTAAAAGGTGACACCTTGTGCTTGTTCACATAGGCGTAACTTCTAATAAGGACCTTTGGAAACACTTGTGTGTTGGAGATTCCTGCGGGGAATCAAAGAGTCAAGCAGACACAAGGAGGATATTTAGAACGATCCTTAGACCCGGAGGTCCTGCAGAACCTGCTGAGGTAGGGGTGTTGTGTCATAAAAATCCACATGGAAGGAATCTTGTTTTGTCATAATTAATCGCATCACATGTCTCATCCTTAAGTATTTAGCCTAATGTCAGCTTCATGTTTCTATTTAACTGAACCTTCAAAGCATTCATTAAATGCAAGTCTTGTAGCACTTTTTTCATTGCGATCTAACACCTTGACCCATGGAGGAATTTTCCCAAATGTCCTTATCCTACACATGTCTCCTTGCATTGAGCATCAATATGTTCCATGTGCTTGGAACTAGTTTTATTTCTCATGACACATGTTCCTCCTGTGTAACATAGCATTCTTTTATTCTTTTTTAAGCTCGTTAAAAATTTGAAAAAGACAAAAAAATTAAATATTCCAAAAAGAGGGGACGAGATATACATTCTCTTTTATCAGAAACAAGATAGTCACCCTTGTAAAAAGAACATACTTTCATTTTTTCGCCAAGAATTGGGATCTAGTATGACCTTAGGAAGTTGTTCTCATGGCATAGACCTTTGTCCTCCTCCATTTGGTTACTCTTCCAAACATATGGAGAGTTTGTGGTGCTTCCTATATCAGAGGCTTATGTCAATACAATGCTGCCTAAGTCTCATTATTTTGTCTTTCTTTTGTCCAAGGGAATTTTTATCCAACTTGATTCGACCATTCTGCAGTTTATCTCTTGACTTTCATGAGTCGCCCATCCCAAGAGTCCAGTCAAGTTCGGATTCAAAGATAGTGAATTTATGTGCTTGATGATCAAAATACTCTAGTCTTTCCCCGACAACATGTCGAAGACCTTAGGATATGCCTTTTGAAGATCTTGAAGTTTTTTCTCGAGCTATGAAGTCCTCATCTCTAGCCACAAGAATCAATGCTTCTTGAAGATGCATATCATATTGTACTTGTATATCTTCAGATGATCTTGAGATGTAGATCTGTTGTTTATTTCTCGCAACTACACTATAGACATTTATATTTTTTCTAGTAGTCATATATGACATGGATCTGCAGTGTACTTAATTGGCATCCATGATTAGTTCATCACGAGCATGGGTATGCCCACCTCAGAGAGATTATCATTGTTTTTCAGATTGAATGCTCACGAACACTCATCTTAGGCTCACTCAACTTCGTGCCTTCCCATTGTGTAAATATATTGTATCGTATTTCGGCCATTAGTTTCTCTTCTTACCTCACAAAATACGGGGCCTCTGTTATATTCCAAAAATTCCTTATCTATGCATACAAGACATTAACCCTTCCTTTTACATACTTTTCCAAAATACTACTAAGGCTTCCTTTTTAAAAACCATTTTTGGAGATTGTATGTGCCCCACTAAACTAATATCCCATGTACACACACATGTTTCATGATAGTTATCCTATGTACACATGCATGTTTCATGCTAGATAGCCCGCATTTACCTCCAAAATTTTCAAAAAATATAAAATTTCATGGAATTCGGTGGAGTTTATGGGCTATGGAGGGTTTCCTAACCATTTTACCCCTTGTAGCCCATCCCCAAACTAAATAACCATATTTTTCTCATACAAAAAGAGGTATTAGGGAGTTATTTATGAACACAATCGAGAGAATAAGAAAACTATGCAAAAATTCCTTCCCCTTCTTAGGCCAATATTTGCATCATATTCTGAGTTTTAGCCTCAACCTTCCACTCCAACCTTTCTCCTTATGAAACCCTTCCTCCTTGCCTTGGTGATATGTTGGTTGCTAGAAGATAACATGGGATTTATGCACTTGGAGCCATTACAGAGGAGCCTGGACTTGGTTTGTGGAGCAATTGTCAAGAAAGGTTGTAATCCTTTTTGTCTTGAAATTGAATAAACGAGTTCATCCTTGTTCCAAAGCCCCATGTTTACATGCTTTTGTTAATTTACACATTTATATGTATGTCTATGCTTTTAAAGTGATCAGTAGATATTGTATATGTTGTTGCATTGTATTCCTAATATTTTCTACATCATCTTTGGGAGGAGATATATGATCTAGGAGGCGACAAAAAGAGAAAGAGGTATACACCAACCGCAAGGACTTAAGGTGCATTCATTAACTCTTTTTCCTTTCTCTCTCATCACTTTGTTTAGATGGTTTTGGGGTATCTTAAGGGTGGAGAAGTATTTTAAGGGAGTTAGCGCTCTTCCTTTACCTTAGATCCAGTATAGGGGGATTTTCCCTGTAGAAATTTGACCACTAACACCCCCCTGCTCATGTATAGGGAGTGTTAACACTCCCTAATGAATTGTGGGGGAGCGTTACTAATTCTCTGTGGCCATTATTAGGGAATAATTAGTGTAGTTAGAGATAATCCATCCTTTTCTGAGGGAAAATCCTGAGATATTTTTGTATGGTTTTGGTCAAAGCATGACTCACACACTCAAATCATCCATATCTTCTCCATTTTTGGTACTAAATCCTAACCTAAGGAGTAAATATCTCAACCATTCCCTTGAAATTTTTTGGTGGTTAAACCTCTCAACTGCTATATAAGCAAGGCCATTCATGGGGAAAATGGAGGAGGAATCCATTTGAAGCATCATCATTTTTATCTCAAGACATTCATGCAAAGGCTAGACTAGATAGCTTGGAGAAGATTGTTGTAGTGTCAAAGGTGATTTGTAAGTGACTTATTTATTGGATTTCCATTAATATCAACTTGGCCTATTCCTTTCACTATGATTTTCATGATAGTTTCTATGATTAATTCAAATCGAGTATAGATATATTTATTTCTTAACTAACAAGATCTAGTAGAAGTAGACAGGTTTGTCTACCTCTTGTTTTGTAGGTCTCTTTGAGCGTTGAAGAAATTAGAGAAGAAAGGTAAAAGGATGGAGTAGCGAGGACAAACTTTGAGAAACAATTAGGTCTCCCTTATTCTATCTATATGTTAATGAACTAGATCTACAAGGAAAATAGTAACCATTTGTTTTGTGTCTATCTTAGATCATAGTTTGATCTAGGAAGAGTTCAACCTGTCCGCAAGGTAAATTTCTCGCAACAATAATTGTCTTTCTCTGAAGCTTTGTTGTTTATGAAATCAAAACAGAGTCATATGTCTCCATTTTTCTTCCTTATAGGTACACTATTCGAGATCTATTGTGTATGCCTAGGGAAAGATTATTCTAGTAGCTAACAACTTATTAAGATATGATTTTACTCGTGGCTCTAAGCTTGGGTGCATCTTCCTCAGCTTTTGTTGAAAAGGATTGGTTTATGGATTCATAGTAATAAAATGTTGAATAATCTTTGTGTCATATGTCTTGAGATCATCATACATCCAGGCGAATATATAATTTTATTCCTTAAACAATTTGATGAATTCTTGTCTTTCTTCAGGTGAACATTTCATTCCCAAATTGATGGCCTATGGAATTTTCTCACATCCTAAATTTATCACTTCAAATTGCATTGATGAGCTATTGGTCTTGCAATTTTTCATTTTCTTAAATTTTTCTTGAAGTTCATACAATTTTTCCAGACATATCACACTTTTGGGTATGTTTTTTATTGGGATCGGTTTGATTTTCTCTATTGATTGATTGATTGAGCCTGGAACATCTGAATTGAGTTTTCTATAATGTTGATCTTCCTATATAATGGAGTCTTTTAAGGTGTCTCTGATAATATTCTTATCATCGTCGAAGACCCTCTAGTTGGTTACATTATCTGGTATTGAAGGTATGTAAAGTAGTTCCATAGAAAATGTATCAAGTAATAAGTTCTCAGAAGGAATAAAACTAGAAGCTACATTGGCTAACAAATCAACATCAAAATTTAAAGAGTGAGGAACAAAAATGATATTAAATGCATCAAATGACTTAATCAATTCCCATACCTCATGTTGGTAATGTTTAAGGTGACTAGAGAGACAATGAATGTTGTTTCTCACCTTATGAAAATCTCAGAGTCACCAAATACCTTTATATTCTAGGATTTCAAATCAATTTCTTTCTTTAATCCTTGCACCAGGGATTCATATTCAAAAATATTATTTGTGCATTAGAATTCCATCTTTCATGCTATCATGAATTTCTTACTAGTAAGTTATTTTAGTATGAAGCCAACACCTGCACTTTCAATGGATTTTGACCCATCAAAAAACAAATTCCACATATTATGGTATCGTTTAATATTATGTACAGACTTGGGATTTTTTTGTATTTCAATGTTAGTATGGTTAGTACATTGAATAAAAAATTATAGTTTATCTCTAAATACTAAGTTAGATTGTATAATGTCACAACTATTTACATCGATTATATCATAGTGGGGCTCAACAATTTGTGTGCAATGAAGGATTTCAAAGTGTCTGTTTGATTCCGCATATGATGAGGTCTCAACACAGTAAATTTGAAAGAATGAATCAAATGAATATTTTCCCAAAACAAAATGATTAAACATTACAGGCTCGTTTAGGTCATTAAAACTTGTCACCATATGTTTCACGTATCATTATCTATCGACCCTGATCTAGTTGGGATTACCATTATAGGGTAGCCAAAGGTGTGACCACTCTGTGGAAAAATACCCTTTGAGTGTATCTTCTTAGGAGGAATGCCAAGTGATTCCTTAATTCCAAGAATTACATAAACCCGTCCTTAGTCTCTTAGGGGGGTTCTATCATTCTTGTTCTGCTGTTGGTTGCATCTAATTCACTCATTCACTCATTGTTCACACATTTTGTTGGGATTTCATTCCATTCATTCTTTCACCCACTCGTTTTTCCTCATTCGTGTCTTGGCTTAAGAAAGGAAAATGAAATTTTGAAGAGCATCCATGGTATTGTTGGTTGTAGAGACTATTGGTGTATTCTAGCCATGAATCAAGACCTGCATGTCTAAGATGATTTGTTCTATGCTCAGTTTTTCTCATAGCTACAAGTACTAAGAGTCCCATCATTGATATTCTGGACCAGCTGCACTAGATCCATGGAAGGAGATGGACATCCTAAGGGACTGTGTGGTAGAGAAGGGGGTCCATTCTCTTTGGTTGTACAAGTTGGCTAGAAGTGAACTGGTGTACTTTGGATTGTTGTGGGTATTGAGAAGGCTGTGAGAGATTGAGTATTGATTGGCTTGGGAAGCCAAGTGACACCCTTGAATCCATCCTTCTGGACTCATAGCCCTAGCTTGGGGGTGACACTGTTGTCGAGACTTGGAACAATAGTGTCTACAATTGGGTGGAATGTACTTGGTCAGTAGCCAGTTGGTGTCTTGTTTTTAGAAAAGATCATTTCTCTCTATTATGGTTATTTACCTTTGTATGATTTATTCCGCTATGTATTTATTTATATTTGAATTTAATATTTACAATATGCATGCTCATTGGTTATGATTGTGCATGTATTAGTTTATGTTGTGGCATGAATATTTATTCCGCATGTGGTTTTAATGTCTCTAAATTAACTTAGAAGTGATTCATGTTGAGATAAGTCTCTGTGAAGTGAGTCCCTAGAATACAACATGCCTCGCCTGTGGGTGGCTAGGTGTTTTGTAGTCAGATTAATTGGTGTAGCCCAACTTGTGGTTGGTTGGGTACATTACATATTGTTATCAGAGCCATAGGTTGAAACACCTGGTCGGAATGGGCCAATTCCATTAGAAAGGATATTGTGGTTAAGATCAAGTACACCTTGAATCTAAAATCTTAGGAGAAATGGCATTGTAGATATCGTGCGGTAGTCGGAATGTCAGATATCTTTTGTAAAAGATCATGCAATTGTGACCAACTTTGTTATGAATATTGATGGATTATGATATTATATTTTCTAACTTTATATATTATCACCATATTCTTACATATCTTGGTTGTTGAGGACAATTTGCAAGTATATAGCTTTGAGTCGAGTTCTCAACGGTGGTCTTCATCGAATGTCTAGACGAGGTAGGCTCTTTATCTTGTCTTGTTAGCATGTTTATTTGTATAGCATACTTGAGATTAGATTTGATTCCTGAAGTGATTTTGTCTGTTGTTTTAACCCCATGCCATAGAGTGATTTTCCTTGTAACAAAATTAGTGACCATACTAGGGATTGAATCTTCTATTTTGGGGTTTGGAGTGTTTTTATCCTTAGATTGCTCTCGGTTAGCTTGAGTTTCCTTGTCTTCTGATTGCTTGACAACCTATTTTCATTTTTAATATGATTTTATTGGCCTTATTCTTAACCTGGCAGTGTTTTAATACACATACGTGGTTTTTCCCTTGATAGATGCATACATACATGAGTTGTCATTCTATACACGTTTTTTTCCTAAATAGTTGC
>JZKD02S0485162.1:919184-933988 GCA_000966675.3 Picea glauca | reverse complement strand
ACATACTTGGTACATGGTTGGATGCACTTGTTTATGGTACAGGTTGATTACAGGTTGGTGCATGGTTGATGCACTTGTTTATGGTACATGTTGATTACAGGTTGAGGTACAGGTTTATGCATGGTTGATGCATGGTTGATGCATGGTTCAGATTTATTGGTACAGGTTTACAGCGGTATATATCATAGTGATAATGTGACAGTGGTTCCATCATTCTACTTCTACTTTAGGGCAGTTGGATGGGGCAAGGATAGGTGGTTGTAGCCACCTTCTGGTTGTAGCCGGAGAACATAGGGGGTTATAGCCTCCTTCTGGTTGTAGCCAGAGAATTGGGGAGTTGGAGCTTCCTTCAAGTTGTAGCCTAAGAAACTAGGGGGTTGGAGCCTCCTTCCATTTTCAGCTAGAAAACAAAGGAAGTTGGTGCTTCGAATGAATGTAATTCTTCAATACATATAAGAAAAAACATTTCGTGGTTTTCTCCCGATTTGGGTTTCCACGTAAAACACTGGTGTACTGTGTATGTGTATGATTGTTCATTTTTTCATTGCTTATTTACTCTGTAGTTATTGGATAATAATGCTTCATTGATATAACACTTGGATTATATAGTTAAAAAGGATTAAATTGCTCTATTACTGATTCACCCCCCCTCTCAGTAATCCAACAAAATTTGTTAATTTTAGGTGATAGGAGGTCATTGAAAAATACATTTCTAAATTTTTTTAGGCTCATTTTTTAGAGATATATGTTTGTAATAAAGTTTGAAAAAACATTGGATTTGGTTTTTATTTCAAAAAAGTTGAAATACAGGTTTCGGTCACTAAGTTCCTTTTCAAAAGGGCTTCTAAGTCAACAAAATCCCTAGCTTTTGGTGGCTTAAACGTGAAATTTGGGGCTCTCCTAACCACTGAAATTGCATGAGCTTGGAAATGGTTACAACATTGGCAATATTGGAGCAGTGATTATGCTACAGATATGGGGGACTTTTGTTGGAGGTTTAAACACACAATACAGAGTTCATGTGATAAAGCAATAATATTAGAACTAATCTTTGAAGCCTCTATTTCACAAATTGTTGCTCCTACTCAACTATCATTTGAATCCAAAATATACCTCGGCCTAGCTCTGTCAAGATTTCAGCTGATATTCCCATGTTAACTAAACCATGTGTTTTAGATGTTCTATTTCCTTCTGTGCTTGGAGGAACATGTGCCATATTTGGTACATTCGGTTGTGATAAAACTATCATCTCTCTTGCAAACAAAGGCATATCTCATCATAGATGTTGTAGACAAGAAAACATAATCAAAAGGTGTTGAATCAAATTAGGTGTTATTTGGTTTTGAAACAAATACATACTAAAGAGATACAACACTGATTTCTGCAACTTGTTTGAAGCAGCCCTGAACTTAAATGAACAACCTTGAAGATCAAGAAGCTGAGAGGAAACATATTTCTACAATTTTGAAAGCTATTTTCAAAACAAATCTTTTGGTGGCTTAGGCAGGGTTTTACAGCTACCCTTAGCCACCAAGAGTAGAAATTCGGTGGCTTACAGGCTAGAAATTTTGGCTCCTTAGCCACCGAAAGCGCAGAAAATTGCAAATTGCTCTTCTTTTTGCTCAGATCGATTATTTTTGTTTCTAGATCATGTGGGGATGGTTTTTAATGAAAGATAATAATTAAATGGATATAGAACATCATCCATTTTCAGCCTTTGAGGTAGATGATAAGGCAAGAAGACTAAGTGGTCTTTCTATTTTTAGGTAAAAATGCACAGATTTTAGTCAAAAAGTCAAAATTTGACTTGGCAAAAATGTATTCAAGAGAAGATGATGAATATTACTCAAATATATTATCAAATCGTATCCATGGGTGGAGGTGGCACTTCATTCCATCATTGGAAACATTCTAGGGATCAAATCCTAGAATGTAGGAGTATGACTAGATTTGGAAATCTGGTTTTTCATGTTTTAGTCACTTTCTTTGGAGATAGATT
Source organism: Picea glauca (assembly GCA_000966675.3). Lineage (NCBI taxonomy): Eukaryota > Viridiplantae > Streptophyta > Pinopsida > Pinales > Pinaceae > Picea > Picea glauca. Next base: position 931,989 of record JZKD02S0485162.1, on the reverse strand, counting down.
CTGATCATATGGAAAATTATTTTTGGAAAGTCAGAGAGTTTTTTTACCAGCATGAGATCCTCTTCAAAAACCTCTCTCAGTTTTCTAAAATATGTTTTTATTTGAGAGATATAGGTCAATATCTGAGCAACATATTTCCAAAAATTCTGCATTTTCCAACCACCCCACACCCATCATTGAGTTAATCATTGAGAGAATAAGTTAAGTTATAAGGCATATTTGAGATTCAACCTAGAATATTTTTCTAGAGTGATAACAGTTCTCAATAAATTTAATAATCTCAAAATCTTCTCCTGTTGAAGCTCTATTGACAGTCATAGGTAGCTTGGTAAGTCTCCCACAAAGGGTTATCAATTTTCCTCTGAATAATCTCATTCCTCCCAATGAGGAAATCATAGCAGGCCTTCCTAAAAGTTCTGAAGTTCTTTATGTCATAATATTCACCTATGTTTCCTCATCCAGAACACATTCAACGTCAGAGTCTCCTATTATTTCTTCAAGTCATTCTTTGTCTTTGAAGATCTCTGATAAGTTGATATGTCGGTGATCATTCAGGTTTTATTTTATCTGTAGCAATATTCTCTCTGATTCTTTTTGGGATTCTGTCATAATTTTAGTTTCTGGATCTGCCTTAGGGTTTTCTTGATTCATATTCATTCTTTCAACCTTAGCAATCATTCTAGGGCAATCCAATACTTCATGGTCCATAGCTTTACAACAAAGACAACTAGGTTTTCTACTAGGGAATTCCTTAGCAAGATGTCTGGGTCTTCTACAACTATAACAGAGGGTTAATCTTCTTTTCCTTTTAAATGATCCCCAGCCTTTCCTGTACTGTGCATCGATGTCATAGTGGATGACCTGCAAAAAATTCTTTCTAGGATCCTACATACACTTATTAGTCCAAACATTTTTTCTATGCATAGGTATAACATATTTTCCACTATTCTTATCAGATCTACTCATATCAAATCTTCTTTGATCTATTAATACCCTAGTTTTCCGACTAGGGCAGACTCTATCAAACATACTTATATCCATACTTTTGAAACAAAATTTTCCACTAATCTTACTTCTACATAGCACAAAGCTTTCAAATCTAGAAATTTTTCACTATTCTTACCTTTATCAGAGCACAGAGCTTTCATATCTTACCTCTTTTCTTCGGAAAGTCTCACTTCTACTTTTCTCAGAGCACAAAGATTCCATATCTTACCTCTTTTCTTCAAATCATACTTCTTTCTTGAGCACGGAGCTTTATAAGTCAAGTATAATATTGTGCACTAGGGAAACAGATCTACACATAGAGATTTCACAATTCCAGGTCAGATTTTTGCACAAAGATTCTTCTTCCTCAATTCCCAACAATCACAGTTTCAGGTCCCAACAACAGAACCATTTTTTGTCACAGGGGCAGACCCAAAGTTCATCTCCAAGAGCGCACAAAAATACCTAACTACTGGTGCTTTCGAAAACACCTATGAAGTAGATGCAGTCTCACCCGAAGTAACTATGTGGGGGTTACAGGACAGAGATGTCTACAACCAAGGGGAATGTCAGGTGGATCTAGCACTAGAACAATACATCATGCACATATATCACTTATCATCTCAGATTTACTCTTCACAACTATTTATCAGATCTAACACAGTCATGCAAGTAGCAGCATATCAAATGACAAAGAACAGAGTATCAATCACACACTACAAAATATATACGTGGTTCACTCTCTCTCTAGGGATACATCCACAGAACTGTGCTTTATAATATATTAAGATGAAATCATACAGTTCTGATATGCGCTCTTAGCCAGCAGATCTTCTCTCTTCTTCTCTTGATCTATTCTCTTCCTGTGCACCCAGCTGCAGGACTTGATCTTCGCACCCAGTTGAAGATATTACAATACTAGAAATCTCTTACTCTTATCACTTCTCTCTCTCTCATAGTACTTCTCAAACAATAACAATAATAATCACAATCCCAAAAATCATCTTACCAACCCAACCCAGGTCCTCTTGACCTTTATTTATACTTTACAATAGCTCACCAACATCCTTAGGCTAAAGCCTAAGTGTCAAAACCCTAGGTGTCTAAAACCCTAGGTCAACTTGACCCGCGTTTTCAGGGCTTCGCCAACCTGTCTTTCCTTCTTTCTCATGAGGTGCTCCAAAGCATCCAACGGTGGTTTTTTCCACTTGCTGAGTTTTCCACGGTCCTTCTTCCTTGCTGACCTATCATCCTCGATCTCCTCATCCAACGGCTTGCTTTATCGGACTTCGCTCCATCTTTTCTACTCTTTTTCTCACTTCCACCCAATAACAGTCACTATGTCTTCTACGAAGTTTTCATTTTTCCTTTTCTTCCTTGATCTTTGCTTACTTCCTTAACCAATGGCCAACAAGATCCAAACAAATCACCTCTACAAACCTTTCTCCTTATGAAGGATCCAATGGTACAATAACTCTATATTCACCTGATTCAAAATTAATTTTCCTTGCCTTCAGGTTGATCATAGCCTAGTTATTGAATTCCCAATCCAATCCAAGTAATGTTGGGTAATGTGTTGTGCCATCTACTATCTCTATCACTTCAAAATTTGCCACAGTGCACACTCCATACAAATCTATTGTCACACCTTTAAGCCTTCCAATTGGTAACACTTTGTTTTGATTTTCTAGTTTCAACTGGAAAAGGGAATAGCCTAATGTGGGTTCTTACATACACTGCCATGTCTTCTTAGGAAATACATTTACTTCAGAGCTTAAATCCATTATAATATCTCCCATGTTGAAATCCCCAATGTTGGCATTTAGCCTAAATTCTCTACTTGTCCTTCTTCTTGTATGGAGATGATTGATTGTTTTCTTCTCTAACTTCCCTTCTACCTATGTGTTGCATCTTTATAGAACATTTTGTAAGACCTTCACAAATGATGGTTCATTCAATAACTTAACAAAGGATTGTAGAAAAGTATTTATGGTACTTACTTTCTCTAAAGGTTTTCCTTTACTGGTATGGTCCATTGAATATGGTATCTTATACATTGGTGGGTCCTGAGTTTGTTGCACAACTGATATAGACACAAGATTCTACTTGAGAATCTCTTGTCTGGATTCCTTAAATGTTTCCTTTTCTTTCTGTGCGTAAAACTGCTTATGTGGCTCAGTATTGTTATTGACCCATTGTTGTTGAGATGAATCTTGTTTTGTTGCATCAACTCCTGTATTGGCTCCTCCTCAAGTGACTATATTGATGTTTTTCCCATCATCCATGGATTTCCAGAAATCCACTGGACATTCTGGTCATTCTGGTGGTTTTTTTTATGAATTTTTCCCAAGAGTGTTGGGAAGTCTTCTGTGTCATGGTCTGTTGTGCAATGGTACATACATGTCGTCGGTGGAAGTGGACAATCCTTTGCATAATGTCCTATTTGTTGGAAGTTGTGGCACACTATTGGTCCTCTATCTCATCCAAATCCTACTCTTCCTCATCCTCCACCTTTGTATCCACCTCGATCTGCTCACGGTGTGTTGTATTGGGGTACTTGGTTATACTGCATGGGGTTATACTGTTGTTGTGTGTTATTGTACTACAACTTCGCTTTATTGTACTACAGATGCATATTTTTTTATGGTGGTGGCACCTGGATGAATTGAGGTGCAAATTTCCTTGTCAACATATTTTCTTACACCTTGTAAGTGTCTAAATTTCTTTCCCTCATTAGTTCCAACGTTCTACAATCCTTATCATCATGACCCACTAATTTGCAAAAATTGCAATATGAACTTTCTGGTACTATCTTATACTTCTTCATTATTGTATTTTGATATGGATCATGTCTGTGTGTCTTACAAATCTCACACCATGGTCCTCTTGTTGACAAGGGGTTTTCCACCTCTATTTTCAAGTATTGCGCAAAAGTTGGACATTCATTCTTATGATGTCCTTCTGTAATGCATATCATACACCAAACAACTTCTCTTTTCTCTTTTCCCTTATTCTCATTAAGTTGAAATGTCATATTCTTCAAATCCTCCTTTAGCTCCTCTATTGTTGGAAATTTCTATTGATATTGGTTTTTTCCCAGTTCCAGGGCTGCCTACAAAGCCTCTTCCTGAGTTTGGAACTTTTGTTGTCTCAAAGGATAGTTCAAGTGTGGTAACAATGAGTTCAGAAATAGGTCCCTATGTTGCATGTTAGTAATTTCATCCCTACACCATCGAATGGATCCAGAGGAGAGTTTCAACTCACGATAAAACTCAAACCAAGACTCAGATGGGAAAACCATCAGTTGCGTTGGATTTAGAGCACTGGGTTTCAACTAGAGGGACCCCTCTGTTGTCATTACGTCCATCAAAAAATTTTTTGTTGAAGTATCTTCGGCACTAGAGTTTTGGTCAATGAGGCATAGTGCAATTTCTGAAGAGGAGGTTGATTTTCAAGAACAATGTGTCAGGAATTTATGGGTAGTGTATTCGCATGGGCCTTGGCCAAATAGACTTGTGGGAGCTTACAGAACTCTATTATTCTTGTCAGATTGGATTTTATGCCCTTAAACCAAATTGGCCACATGTCCCTGAATGGATTGAAGAGACGAGTTGTAACTCTCAATAAAACTCAAACTAGGACTCAAATGGGAAAATATTTAGTTGCATTGGATCCAGAACACCAGGTTTCAGCTAGGGGGGGGGCTCCGCTATCATTATTTCCACCGGAAAACCATTTGTTGGAGTATCTTCGGCACTAGGGTTTTGGTGAATGAGGCATAGTGCAGTTTCTGAAGAGGAGGTCATTTTTCAAGAACATTTTGTTGGGCATTTCTGGGTAGTGTAGTCATGTGGGCCTTAGCCAAATAGAATTGTGGGAGCTTACAAAACTTCGTTATGCTTCTTGGTTTGGATTTTATGACCCCAGACCAAATTGGACACATGTCCCTGAATGACTTGAAGAGGTCATTTTCAACTCATGATAAAACTCAAACCAAGACTCGAATGGGAGAACCGTCACTTGTGTTGGATCCAAAGCACCGGTTTTCAGCTAGGTTGGCTCGTCCGCTATCATTCCATCCACCGAAAAACTATTTGTTGGAGTATCTTCGGCACTAGGGTTTTGTTCAATGAGGCATAATGCAATTTCTTAAAAGGAGGTAAATTTGCAAGAACATTGTGTCGAGAATTTTTGGGTATTGTAGTTGCGTGGGCCTTGGTCAAATAGACTTGTGGGAGCTTACAAAACTCCATCATGCCACTCGGTTTGGATTTTATGCTCTTGGACCAAATTGGCCACATGTCCCTCAATGGCTTGAAGAGGAGAGTTGAAACTCATGATAAAGCTCAAACCGGGACTTTGATGGGAGAACTGTCAGTTGCATTAGATCGAGAGTACTAGGTTTCAACTAGAGGGGGACCTCCACTATCATTATGTCCTATGCAAACTGTTTGTTGGAGTATCTCTAGCACTAGGATTTTTTTCAATGCTTGTTACATATGCTTGACAATTTAACACCTTGTTAGGATAGACATGGAAAGGCAAGTAAAGCCAAGGCATGGCATGTAAAGGAATAGCATGGCATGGCAAGTGATAAGGCATGGAATGGCATGGAAAGTGAAGAAAATTCATAGCAATTGAAGGCATGGAAAGTGAAGGCAAGTGAAAGAATGTGAAGGAAAGGCATGGCATTGCAAGTGAAGGAAAGGCATGGCATGGCATGACAAGTGAAGGAAATGCATGGCATGGCAAGTGAAGGTAAGTCATGACATGGAGAGTGAAGGCAAGGCAAGGCAAGGCATGGAAAGTGGAGGAAAGGCAAGTGAAGGCAAGGAAAGTGAAGGAAAGGAAAGGCATGGCATGGAAAGTGAAGGCAAGGCAAGGCATGGCATGGAAAGTGAAGGCAAGGAAAGGCATGGCATGGAAAGTGAAGGAAAGGAAAGTGAAGGAAAGGCAAGGCATGGCATGGAGAGTGAAGACAAGGTAAGGAAAGTGAAGGCCAGAAAAGGAAAGTGAATGCAAGGCATGGCATGGCATGGAAAGTGAATTCAAGGAATGGAAAGTGAAGGCAAGGCATGACAAGTGAAGGCATGGAAAGTGAAGGAAAGTGAAGGCATGCCAAGTGAAGGAAAGTGAACGAAAGACATGGCATGGCATGGAAAGTGAAGGCAAGGCATGACATGGAAAGTGAATGAAAGGAATGGCATGGCATGGAAAGTGAAGGCAAGGCATGGCATGGCAATTGAAGGCAATGCATATAATGGAAAGTGAAGGAAAGGCAAGGCAAGGCATGGCAAGTGAAGGAAAGGAAAGTGAAGGCAAGGAAAGGCATGGAATGACAAGTGAAAGAAAAGGAAAGGCAAGGAATGGCATGACATGGAAAGTGAAGGAAAGGAATGGCATGGAAAGTGAAGAAAAGGCATGTTATGGAAAGTGAAGGAAATGCATGGCATGGAAAGTGAAGTAAAGGCATGGCATGGCAAGTGATAAGGCAAGGCAAGTGAAGGCAATGCATGGCCAATGAAGGCAAGGCACAAAATGACATGGAAAGTGAAGGAAAGGCATTTCATGGCAAGTGAAGGAAATGCATTTGATCCAAGAGGATATCGATGTACACCCACCTCTTCCAATTGGCTCAAAACAATTTTATGGCAATTTACTATTTTTAGCAATTTTTTGGTTCCCAAACTTCCGAGGCCATTTTGAGGGCCTAAACAACATTTTTTCATGATCAGTCACCTCAATGATTGGCAACGACTCTCATTGAGCCCCCAAAATTAATCTCCTCTTTGATACCCTTCCAATAAGTGATCGTGTTCCCTAAACAAAGATCGTATGCAAAAGTTACGACCTCGCTTTACCCTAATAGGGCCCACATGAATTTTGGCACTTCATCTCATAGGGTTAGGTTTTCGGATGTGTAGGGTTTTGGAATTTAGGTTTATCTTAAAAATGCCTTCAGAGCCTCATTGTACTCATCTTATTGTGAATGAACATAGTCGTCACATCTCTTCTCAGAGACAATATGCCACCATTCTAGTAAGCTTGTTTCAGTTTGCATTTTACAGTTTCAACATATTTCTTATTTAATAGAAGTCCAGTTTTATTATATCATTGTTGTTATTCACTGTGTATCTATGTTACTATTATAAATCTATGTTTTCATTTTGTTTTTCTCATAAATCCAGATCAGTGGTATTAGAGCAATCTCCTCCTTGTCGTTTTTTAGTGCATGTCCCCGATGAGGTCAGGGTATAGAGAGTTGGGTCTCGAGCTTGTTTCTCTTGAGGAAAAATTCTCTCGCACACCCAAGAAAATTTCCATGGTGGGCAAAAATAAAGATGACAGGGCATGAGATCCTTTCAAAATATTGCTCGAGGAATCCCTCAAGTGACAGAGGAATGAGATGATGGACAACTTTGAACAAATCTTTCAATGGCTGTCGAAAATCAACACATCTACCTTGAGTGGAGGCGGCACCCCCTTCAAGGTATAGATAAACTTTGATATTACTATATTTGAAGTTAAGATAGATGCAGATGTTGTATAAAAATGGTTGAATCTACTAGAAGGGTATTTTTATGTCCATAACTTTTTGAATAGAGAAAATATTAATTTTGCGCTCCTCAAATCCATTCCCCGTGTCAAAGATTGGTGGGAGAATTTCTGTGAGAAAAAGGCAATGGAGGAACCCTCATTATTTACAGTCGCACTTACCTGGTAATCCTTCAGGGATGTTATTAAGGAACAATACTACCCTGTTGGAAGTTATGACGATTTGTATACAAAATGGACCACACTGTGGCATGAAAGGGACAAAGCACTACTAGAGTTCACAAATATCTTTCATACCTTGCACACTGTTGGCGACGTAAGTCACTCCTGGATTGCTTGCAGGAGCAGAGCCCGACGCCCATCAGTTTAATGTCACGATTTGTTTAAAGGGGTGATCAAATGGAGGAAAACTCGAGGAGATATCACTCTAACTAGGGGACTGAGTATGGTACGTATGGTGACAAAGGAGGTCTTGATCCAACTTCAGCCAGTGGGTTGATAAAAGGGTGAGCAGGTGGAAGACTTAGTGAGGAAGATGAACAAACAGCTTTGGGCAATAGGCTTACGGCTATTCGTAGAGGAAAGACACTGAAGGCAAGATCTGCTTGGTTCAGGGCCTCAAGAAACTGAGGAGGACTCGACTGGATCCTCCAATTCCAAGTCACTCAGCACGGGGAAAATCACAAGAACTGGCTAGAAACATCATAACTGCTACAGTGATCCTACCAACATCATCCTATAACAGCTATAGCTCAACTGGATCCTCCAATTCCGAGCAATTCTAACACAGTGGAACAAAGATGTAAAAGAAACTGGCATTCATCAGACAAGAAGTCTCAAAAGTGCATACATGACCAGAGTATCAGTGCTTCATTAAAGATTTACAACCGGGAGCTCAACACAACCATCGATAGATACAAAAATGGCGAAAACGCCTTCATATACTCAAAACAACAACAATAGCGAAATCAAGACACTGCATTGAAAGCTTTGCATCTGCATGGCTTCTGACAGTCAACATCTGAAAGATCGTGCAACTTATGTCAAATGCAATCTTAATTCTTTGACAGTTCCAATGGCAAATCGACGTGCCTTAAATTCATGGTTGTGCTTTCCCATTAAGGCGGAGGCGATGTCTAACCACCACCAACCGCTTCAATAATTGCTTTCTTGGGATCGAGGACGATCTGGCCAACTCAGCACCTCGGGATATGGAAGACTTCTCGTGCTTCCACCTGGAATAGCTTGACTGGTTCAACGGAAATGTGTGGGGAGCCAGCACGGAAGGTGGGGGGTATGGAGATGGAGTGAAGGGGCCGAAACTGTGAGGACGCGAAAGAAGCGGCGAGGTGTGAGAAGGGTTTTGGGAGAGACACATGGCAAAAGACACTAAGCAGAGGAGGCAAGGAAGCAGGTGCGATGGACATATTTTAGCGGGAAGCTGACATGGAGGGAAGAAGACGCGTGGCGGATGGTGTGTGGATGATGGGAAGGAAAGAAGACCACGCGGACCATAAAGGAGAGGTAGACGGATGACACATGGTAGCGGGAGAAAAGTGGTTGGAAGGTGACGTGACGGGAGAAGGGCCCACGCAAGCTTAAACGCAGAGCAGCTGAGGATGGCAGGAGTGCATGAGCGCCGCTAATCCAGGCATTGAAATCTTAGTTGTCCGAAAGTTGCACCCCCGATTCCGGACCCCCCCCTCCGCTTAAAGGTAGAAAGGCAGGGGGGGTCTGGAATGGTCTTTATCGCTGTTGATCCGGGCGCGCTAATCTGGACCGTCGGAGAGTTGCGCCCACGATTCCGGACCCCCCCCCCACTTAAAGGTCGAAAGGAAAGGGGGGTCCAGAATTCACTGTGTTTCGTTGATCTTCGCGCACAAATTCCAGTCGTCCAAAAATGATTCTTGTTTAACACAGACACACTTGCGCCCAAAAATTAGGACAAGTGGGTTTTTGACCCATCCTTTTACATTCTACCTCCCTTACAAGAAATATCTCTAACATCTGGCTCCATGGGGGATAGATTCGTCTCTGTGATGCTCTAAGAACTCTTTTGCAGGCTCAGTGCCTTTGTTGTTGGGCTATGGAGTCATTTATTAGTCCAAAAAACAAAACAGAAACAATATTTACAAAACAAAAAACAAAAAGAGCCAACTGTGGCTCACAGAAAATATTTTTTCAAGAAATGCCCATTCACTGGGCCATTAAAAACTTCTTCGCCTTCCAGATCCTGCAACCTGTAAGTGTTGTTTGAAAATGCTTCAAGGATCCTGAAAGGCCCCAACCAGAGGGCATCAAGTTTACTGTGCTTTCCCCTTTCCTGCCTAGGTGCATCCCATTTGAGCACAAGGTCACCATGTTTGAATTCCTTCTTTCTGTTCTTCCTTTCAAAAGCCTGCTTGATCTTCTGCTGGTGATTGTAGGCTATGTCCATGACCTGTTCCCTGATCTATTGCACTTCCATGATCTGATGAATCCTTCCAAGTATATGATTAGGTTCTCCTTCAAGGACCTGGAGGAAATTTGCCACAGGTAAGGCAAGCTGAGTGGGAAAAACGGCCTCTATTCTGTAAACGAGTTGGAAAGGTGAGAGACCCAGGGACTTCTTAGTTGTCACCCAATCAACCCAGAGAGAAAATTTGAGCTTTGAGTCCCAGGCCTTCTAATTGTCCTCCAATAGATTTTTGATAAGCTTGATCAGGCTTTTATTGGAGGACTCTGCCAGTCCGTTTCCCTGAGGATAGTATGGAGTAGAGTGAACCAATGAAATCCCAAATTGTTCACAAAATTTGATCAGAGGCTCAGACCTAAAGGGGGAGGCATTGTCAGTGACAATTCTACTTGGACAACCAAATATGGATATGACATCTTCCAAGAAGCTGATGATTACTTTATGAGAAGTGCTCCTGGTGGGGACAACCTCTATCCATTTGGTGAAATAATCAGTTGCAGTGAGGATTCATCTGTGCTGGCCACTTGAGGGAGGATGAATCTCTCCGATGAAATCCAATCCCCACTGCTGAAAGGGTGCTGAAACTACTACAGGTTTTAATGGGAGGGATTTGAGTTGTTGTTTACCCGAGAATTTTTGGCATTTAATGCAATCCCTAACCCCTCTGCAGACATCAGTAAACAAAGTAGGCTAGTAATACCCAGCCCGAAGGATTTTGTGGGACATGGTCTTCCAAAAATGATGACCTCCGCAGAGACTGCTATGAAAATCGAACATTAATTTCTGGGCTTGCAGCGGGTCCAGACATCTTAATAATATCCCCAGAGGGTCTCTCCAATATAAGGCTCGGTCAATGAGGCATTATTTGACCGCTTTGAGTTTTAAGGCTCTGGCTCTACTCTTTCCCAGTCCATCAGGGGGCTTTAGTTCCTGCAGAAAGTACAAGATGTCCCTGTACTAGGGTCATGCTGCTAGTGGTATGGTGACTTGGGAATTACTGTTGGATGACTCAGTTTGCTCATTGATACAGTTAATTTCCATATTTTTGAAATTGGATTCAGCCAATAACTTGGCCAAACCCTGGCCCTTTATCAGCTTGGTGGGCTTAATTTCTAGGTCAAATTCGAGGATCTTAGCTATCCATTTGCCCCTTCTCCCGTCTATGTCAGGCTGTATAAGGATGTCCTTCACAGAGGTTGAAGGGACATATGCAGTGATTTTTGAGTGCAAAACGTAGATTCTGAAAGCTTTGAGGGATTTCACCAATGCGTAGGCCTGTTTTTCCATGATCTCATATCTGAGCTCAGCATCCCTCAATGCCTTGCTAAAGAAGGTAATGGGCTGCTCTCGCCCTTGATAATTTCTCTACAATAGGACTGCTGCTATTGAGTCATCAGAAGCAAATGAGAAAATCAGGAAATCTTTAGAATAATCAGGACTGATTAGCACAGGTGCCTCAGTCAATGCTTTCTTTATCTGTGCAAAAGATTCCCTGGATTCAGCAGTCCACTTTATTTCATGGCCCTTCCTAAGCATGGTTGTAATGTGTTTCATCAGCATGGCGAAGTTCGAGACGAACCTCCTTAGAAAGTTGACCTTCCCCAAAAAAGCCTGAACTTCTTTTTTGGACCGGGGAAGTGACAGGGCCTGAATCGCTTCCACCCTGCCTGGGTCAATCCTTACTCCTTCTGATAACACTATGTGACCTAAAAACTTCCCCTTTTTCAAAGAAAACAACGATTTCTTGGGGTTTAAAGATAGGCCAAACCTCCGACACTTCAGGAAAACTCTCTTTAAGTGGCAGCAGTGCTCTTTATCAGTCTTAGAGAAGACTGTGATATCGTCCAGATATATCACCACAAACTGGTCCTTCTCCCCGATGAAGGCTATATCCATGGCTCGCTGAAACGTTGCTCCTGCATTCATCAGTCCAAAAGGCATTTTGGCATACATGAATGTGCCCCAAGGAGTGATGAAGGTTGTTTTTTCTCTGTCCTCAGGCATGACTGATATCTGATTGTATCCAGAGAAACCATCAATCATGGACATCCTGGATGCGCCAGTGACCCTCTGTAAAATGTGTTCCATGTTGGGCAGGGGATAATTGTCCTTCCTTGAACTCCTGTTCAGGTTCCTGAAATTGACACAGAGTCTGATTTCTCCACTTTTCTTTCTCACCGGGACCAGATTGGCCACCCATTCAGAATATCTCAAGGGGACAATGATCTGGGCATCCAGCATCTTCTTTACCTCTCTCTCCATGACAGGTAGCAACATGGGATTTATCTGTCTCAGCTTCTACTTGAATGGCTTAGCCTCCTCTTTTAGTGGGATATTGTGCTCGATGACTGATGTGTCATATGTTTTGAGGTCTTTGTAGGTCCATGCAAACACATCAGCAAACTCCTTCAGCAACTTGATATATTCTATCCTCTGCTCTTCAGTCAAACTCCTTGACAGCTTGACAAACTTTGGCTCCTCAGGTGTGCCTATATTGCATTCAGCTGTGTCATCATCATCACCTGAAACCTTACCTTTTACTGCCACATCATTCCCGTCGAACAATATTTCTAACGGGATCAGTCCTCTCGGGATGTGATTGCTCGGTAGCTGGATGATCTGGTGATCAGCAATTTTATTTACAAATTCCCCAGAGTGATGGTCATCTTCCTCTTCAGGATTCTCATCTATGCGCATTGTGGAAAAGTCATCAATGGACTGGAGAAATTTCTCAATTTCTTGATCATCTTCAAACACCCTCCAGTGTTTGACATTGTCTGGTATAGAAGGTCTGTATTTTATTTCAAT
>JZKD02S0485162.1:895083-906761 GCA_000966675.3 Picea glauca | reverse complement strand
TATGAGTTGATAGATTAGATTGTTTATGTGAGCTCACATATGTTTTTCATCTGTCTTTACTTGTTATTTTTTGTGTGTTTGTTATAGATACTTTTCAATAATTTCATGTTTATTTTAATTAGATTTCATTTATGCACTTTCCTGTTTTCATAGATTAATTTCGCATTCGATGCCTTTGAATTTAGATTTAGTTGATTTCATAGTTAGATTAAGTTGAATTTGATTTCGTAGATTCACTTTGAGTCTACTGCATACTATAGGAAGGAGAACTAGGGTAGATAGTTTAACTGTTTCATTTCAAGTTAAGTGTGTTTCCTTTTGAATGTTAGATTAAGCTAGATTTAATTTTTACATGCTTTCATAGATTAGTTTCTTAATTTAGATTAGTTACTCATTCAACGACAATATTTTAATGGTTTCTTTCAAGCATTAGCATAGTCTAGTATACTCTTTCCCTACATTTCATGTGCTTACACCTTGTAATTTTACGAACCTCCCGGATTGATAATTTATTGTCGCATTTATAAGCATTAATTTTACTCGACACTTAGCCCCAGTGCTTTCATTACTTGACCTACAACAACCCTCTGAATTCGAGACAGATTCTTTAGACTATGTTGTGGGCGTAGTCCTCACTCAACACGACCATCTCATGGCCTATCATAGTGAGACATTATCAGATTTTGTCTGTAAGTACCCTACTTACGACAAAGAAATGTACTCCATTGTGAAAGCATGTCACCAGTGGAAGCATTACATTATCAGGAAGGAGACAATCATCCACATTGATCATAAGCTGCTGCAATTCATGGAAACACAAGGTAAATTGTAGAATGATTTCCATCAAAAGTGGTCCACATACTTGCAACAATTCCAGTTCAACATCAAGTATAAAATAGGAAGAACCAACCAAGTCGTTGATTTCCTCAACCAACCTCCATTCGTGGCACTCACCATGGTGATAGACTCTTGCATCCATGATACCTCTGGATAGCCCCACCTCTATGAGACAGATCCTGACTTTGCAAACACCTACCAGATGTTGGACGCAAACATAACTGTCACTAATTTCCATTTTCGGGATGGGATATTGTGCCATCTGGACCATCTTTGTGTTCCAGTAAGCGAGTGAGTGAAGATGATTTGGGAATCCCACTATATTCGGGTGGTAGGACACTTCGATGTGGAAATGACAGTGGCAGTGCTGCAACGACACTTCTACTGGCCAAAAGTTCGATAAGATGTTAAAAAGTATATTTGGTCTTGCATTTCCTGCGCGATTACTAAACCAACCACTAAGAAACAAGGCCTATACACCCCTCTGCCTACTCCTGAAAATCCCTGGGAATCCATATCAATGGACTACATGTCGATCCTTCCATCCACCAAGTGGGGAAATGAATTTGTTTCTGTGGTTGTCGATTGATTTTTTAAGATGGAGATTCTAGCCGCCTGCAAGAAGAGCATCACAACAGAGGCCACTGCCAAGCTCTTCTTTGAACAAGTGTGGATACATTTTGGTATCCCACAAACCATTATCTCAGATCAGGACATCCGGTTCCTCAACACATTCTAGTCAAGCCTCTGGTCACTGTTGGACACCAAGCTCACCAAATCCACTACCTTCCACCCCCAGGCGGATGGCCAAACTGAGGTCGTCAACTAGATCATCGTGCATATCCTGTGCATGTAAAATTCCAAGCACCAATGCACATGGGATGAGAGTCTTCCCTATGTTCAACATAGCTACAACACATCCATACATAGCTCAAATGGCCATAACCCCTTTCAGGTGGGGTTGAGAGTTCAACCATTGGGTCCCACGGATGTTGCACTACCCCTTGCGGCCACCAAGGAAGACTCATCCCATGCTCTAACTAAAGATGACAAAGCCACTCAATTTATTGAGTGAATCCAGTAAATCCTCCAATAAGTTTAAGATATTTTATAGAAGTCTAATGCCAAGTACAAGCAGTGCCATGATCAACATCGGGTGCCACAAAAGTTTAAGGCGGGAGACAAAGTTTGGTTGCACTTGTAGAAATAATGCCTTACAGGGCCTCATAGGAATATTTGTCCACTCTATTATGGAACTTACATCATCACCAATTTTGTGGGTGAAAATGATTTTGAGCTCAACATTTCCCCCTTCCTTAACTTACACCCAGTGTTCAATGTGGACCTCCTTTGACCATATTTTCCACCATTATTAGACACCTCGGAGATAGAAAAACAGTTGACACCAAAAAAGATCAACCATGACTACATGGAACATGCATCCAATGATAAGATCTTGGACACACAATTCAAGGGAACTCACCAGTAGAGGATCCAACTTTATCAGATTGTCAAAGCAGGGAAGCTCTTGCACCAAGGCAAGTGGCTCACCCGGGGCCAAATTCAGTAGCAATTTCCTCATTTGGTGGGGGAATTCAACGCAATGGATACCATTTCTTCCTAAGGGGGGAGGATTGATCCAAGAGGATATCGGTGGCCACCCACCTCTTCCAACTAGCTCAAAACAGTTTTCTGGCAATTTACTATTTTTAGTAGTTTTTCGGCTCCCAAATTTCCAAGGCCATTTTGAGGGCCTAAATGAAGTTTTTTCACGATAGGGGCACCCCAATGACAACTAAAGGCTCTCATTAAGCCCCCAAAATGAATCTCCTCGTCGATACCTTTCCAATGAGCTATCGTGTTCCCTAAACGGAGATCATATGCAAAAGTTATGACCCCATGAAGTTGATGTATTAACTTACCCCAACGGGGCCCACATGACTTTTGGCGCTTCATATCCTAGGGTTAGGTTTTTGGATGTCTAAGGTTTTGGAATTCAGGTTTATTGTAATAAGGTTTTCAGAGCCTCATTGTACTCATATTCTTGTGAATGATCATAGTTGTCACATCTCTTCTCAGAGATAAGTTGCCTTCATTCTAGCAAGCTTGTTTCAGTGTGCATTTTACAATTTCAGCATATTTCTTATTTAATAGAAGTTCAATTTTACTGTATAGTTATTTTTATTCATTTTGTCTCTATGTTAATATTATATATTTGTTTTTTAATTTCATTCTGCTCATAAATCCAGATCAACATGGCATGGCAAGTGAAGGCAAGACATGGCAAGTGAAGGCAAGGCATGGCATGGAATGGAAAGTGAAGGCAAAGCATGGCATGTCAAGTTAAGGAAATACATGGCAAGTGAAGGCATGGAAAGTGAAGGAAAGGAAAGGCATGACAAGTGTATACAAGGAAAGTGAAGGCAAGGCAAGGCATTTCATGCCCAGTGAAGGCAGGACAAGGAAAGGCATGGCATGGCAAGTGAAGGAAATGCAAGGAAAGTTAATGAAAGGCATAGCATGGCATGGAAAATGAATGCAAGGCATGACATGGAAAGTGAAGTCAAGGAAAGGCATGGCATGGCATGGAAAGGAAAGTGAAGGCAAGGGATGGCATGGAAAGTGAAGGCAAGTGAAGGAATGGAAAGGTATGTGATGGGATGGAAATGCAAGGTAAGGAAAGTGAAGGGATAGCAAGGGAAGGCAAGGAAAGGAAAAGAAAGGAAAGTGAAGGCAAGGAAAGGAAAGACAAGGCATGGCATGGAAAATCAAGGTATGGCATGTCTATATTGAGGCATGGTATATTTTAACAACATTACAAATATTTTCACAGCAGTCAAAATGAAGCCAAAATTATTCATTTTACATACCTAGATGGCCATTCAAATATACCATCGGGATCACTTCTAATACCAATGGTTTCCATTAACTTCTCATGCTCAGAGTAAGGCAAGAAGTATTGTACCTTTGATGAGTTCTTGACTGGCATTGTTTGTAGTTGGAGGTTTGTACCAATAACCAAGTTTGTAAAGTGGTATACAACTTGACCTGGTTTATAATATTGAAATACATAACCACCTTCCTTTCGTGTTCTTTCATCATGTGTCAGATATTCTCCTTGTATAAACATCGACCCTGTCAGAAATTCAATGCCTTCGGAGTCTGTCACTGATCACATGAGGGTCTGACTTCCCTCTAAGCATCATGCCAACCAATAATCATTACCCCATTCATTATCTCTTGTGGAAACCACTGTGTATATGTGCCTTGCAAAAAATGGAGTGCCAAAATGTCAGTCCACTAAAATACCAAAGCATAAACCATTCATTCTAGTTATTCAAAATTTAATAGAAGGATTCAATGAACCTGGCAGAACGATATCTGAGACATGATCGTAATCTACCGAAATGCTTGATTGGTCCTCCTCCAATTGGGATAATTACATAGTTATATGTTGAACAATGGGGATTGATACACGATCCCATCTATCAACCCAGTTTGTCGATTCACAATCATCCCATTCATTACTACTACATGGACCACAGAAGCAAGAGACTTTTCACTTCCATATTTCAACTATTTCATTCTTTAATGTTCTAACTAAATGGAATCCACAAGTGCCCTAGATATTTTTTCATTCATACCACTATGATTGATCTACATCGACCACCTCCCAAAAATATCTATGTACATGTCCTTTATTGTGTGATTGGTATTCATGGGTTCATTTTCCCTCTCCCATTACTGAAGAACACCATTCAACAATGGATTTTCATCTCAAATGAGGGAATTAGTAGTAAACTTCATTTCTTTCCTACGTAATGCTCTTTTTATGCATGCACCTGCTCCATCATGCTCCCCTTTCCCATGCCCAGACTCAAAATAGTTCCAAATGTGTGGTACCTTTAGTTTTTTGTGCAACATACACAACCATTGAAATACACGATCATTTTTGAACTGGCCTCTGCAACCATCTGACCAAATCCAATGTTGATCCATCAATATGTTATTCTCCTTAAGGTGATTGTAGAACAATAGAAAACAATGTTGTACGTAGTCTAAGTCATCGCACCGATTATCACTTATGTAGAAGTGATACTCTTTCAATATAAATCTGTTTTGTTCATCACTATCCGATCCATGCATGTGTGTGATATGTAATGCCATTATGTTGACCTGCTCTAAGTGATAATATTGGATTTGAATCTCATTTTGTGGTTGAAGGGTGTAGTTCTCATCAAAATCAACCACTGATAACACAATACCAATAGGAAATGTATCTTTGCATATTCTAAAATGCTCATCCTTCCATCGAGCCACATGGACATGCTTAGCATAATGTCATGTATTTTTGACAAATTACTTCATGAAGTCACAAACTCATAATTCGGAAGTAACCAATTGTATATTTTTTCTTTCCTGTCCTCCATCAATATCATATGTCACATATTTAAAGCTTTGCAAGGAAACCTCCTTCCTCCCCAATTCATACTCATCACTTAAATGGATGCACTTGCTTATTAATGTCATTCCACTACACATGGGGCATGTCCCATCTAAGCATGTTTTTTGATAAAACGTAAAATTCTCTAGCCTTGTACAAAAGATGCTATGAATAAAAGTTGACCTAGTTATTCACAATGTCTATGAATAAAAGTTGTATATTCGGAAAGCTAATTCAATTTCATACGTTTCATCTTCTTACACCATATTCAAGCTCATTGTAAAAGTACCTTTAATAATCCCTCTAAGTTAATAGATTGTTTTTTTTCCAGGTTTTCATTGTCACTAACACGTCATGAGAGACCATCATTAGCTTGCACTCACCATACAATGGAAATATACAACTCCAACAGATGCCACCTGGGAGCCAACTACCATTCTGCAGCAATTTCCTCATCTCAAGCCTTGAGGACAAGGTTGTTTTTAAGGGGGAGGGCATGTTAGGGACCTAACCTCCCTAACCCCTCACATAGATAGAATACTATATTTTCCATGTAATAAAGGCCAATATTAATAAGGCCTAGTAATAAGAAGAATAAGTCAAATATAACAAGACCTAATAGAATCTTTTGCTTCTAGAAGATCTTCCTCTAGATTGTTATTTTGGTAGATATATTTAGTATAAATAGGAGTCAATGGAATGATAAGTTTTTGTCTTGAGAATTATTGTAATAAAGAGTTGCTATGTTGGAGGTTGCCCCCTTGAAGAGGCAAGTGAACATTGTTTCCTATCAATAAAGGTATTATTATGATTTCATCTATTGTGTTGTTTGTAATATTTATGTTTTTGGCTATTATAATAGATATGGTACCTTACGCAATATGACCATTTTACTCAAAAATATTTTAGAAAATAAAGAGAGATTAATGACATAAGATAGGCCAACATAAAATATCAAGCACATAAGACACCATGATTTATCCTTGAAACCCTAAACCAAGAAAACTAACACCTAATTGATTTATTAGCCTTGGTCAAATAGACCAAGTCATGATAAAACCTGCCAATCAAGGAATCTTACAATGGAGTACCTAAATGCTTTAAATAGGCTTGATTACATGCAATCCATGGGCACAATACGATGGGATACCAAAACCATGGTCCCGAAAACCACCACTATTGACCTACTCATTGACTCTTTTACCAAGTCATGTTTGACCCAACAATCTCCCCTTTAAACTTGAATTGGGGTAATTATCCAGGTGGCTAACTCCATTATGATTCTTTACGATGGGATTCATCCTCAAACTTACTTGCTCCTTCCTTTTTTACTTGCAAAACTATTAATGTCCATATAAAAATAAACCATCTACTAAAATACATGGGTACCATCCTATGTACTCACCATTTCTCTAGGAATCCTTTTCACCTACATGGTTCATCACCATGTTACACTCCCTCTTAATCATAACTTGGTCCCAACCATCTCACATTTTGGTATTACTTCACACATTTCCTCCTTAATCGAAGATTTAACTTCTCTTATTCAAACATCAAGCTAGTATACGGGTACACCTACCACCCTCTTACCTATCCAAGTGGTTCATTCCACAACTTGATCCTACATCCTCTCTATGCACGAGAAGGATAAATCCATGTGCTACCACACTACATGCATGCATGAATAACAGGGCTTAAAAAAAACCTGGGAAATATGAATTGCTTAAGGATAGGTGTTGGCACAGGGGAAGACCCAGGATTCATCTCCAAGATCGCACCAACAAGCCCTAGCTATTGGCCCTTTCGACAACACCTTTGAAGCAGATGCAGTCTCACCCAAAGAAGCTATGAGGGGGTTGCAGGACAGAGATATCTACAACCAAAGGGAATATCAAGTGAATCTCACACAAGAACAACACAACATTCATATATCACTTATCATCTTTGATCCATTCCATGCATCTATTAGATGTACCACAACAATGCAATAATAGTGTATAAATGACAGATACAAAATACCAATCACACACAACACAAAATATATGTGGTTCACCCTCTCCCTAGGGCTACGTCCACAGAACTGTGCTATATTATATTTAAGTAAAGCATACAGTTCTTATCTACGCTCTTAGCTAGCAGATCTTCAATCTTCTTCTTTGTTTCTCTCCCCCCCCCCCTATCCACCTAGCTATAGGGTTGATCTTTGCACCCAGCTGAAGATCTTACAATCCAGAAGGCTCTTATACTCAACACTTCTCTCTCACACAATACTCTTCTCTCAACCAACTCAATACCAACAACAACAATACAAACATTATCATACCAACCCAAAGTACCAACCCAACCCAAGCCCTTTAGACCTCTATTTATACATTACAATCATTCACCGACATCCTTAGGTCGAAACCTAGGTGTCAAAACCCTAGATACCAAAACCCTAGGTGTCTAAAACCCTAGGTCAAATTGACCCATGTTTTTAGGGCTTCCCCAGCCTATCTTTCCTTCCTTCTCACTCGGTGCTCCAAAGAATCTAACGGTGGCTTTTTCCTCTTGCTGAGTTGTCCACAGTCCTTCTTCCTTGCTGACTTGTCATTCTCGATATCCTTTTCCAACTGATTTCTTTCTCGGGCTTCGCTCCATCTTTTATTCTCTTTTTCTCACTTCGACCCAATATCAGTCACTATGTCTTCCGTGAAGTTCGCTTGCTCCCTTTTCTTACTTGATCTTCGCTTTCTTTCATAACCAAGGGCCAGCAAGCCCCCAACACTCACCTGTGAATCGTCTCGAGGCACTTTAGATCTGACCTTTCTGTTGTATTTTGACTTCGGACTGTGCAGTGCAGCCTTTGCTTTCTTCTTTATGATTTCTCTTCTTCCCTGTGCAGACTGTCTTTTCTGTGTCTGGTACCCAGTTTCAACTGCACTTGGTACCTAGACCCTTTTCTACATGCTTTCACTAAGAGATGCGAGGCAACTGGTTGTCATAGTACAACTTCAACCGACTCCAATTCACTAATACTTCCTTCCATTCTCCCTTTAACTTCTTCAGCTGCGCAGCTCCTCCTTCTGTGACATAGGCAATCTCATATGGTCCGAGCCAATGCATTCTGAATTTTCTAGGATGTTTTATGAACTTGTTATCATAGACAAGCACTAGGTTTCCTTATCTAAATACCTTCTTCTTGATGTTCCTGTCATGATAGGCCTTTTCTCTTTCCTTCTAAACCTGTTGATCGAATCCTGCAATGAATCTGTCTTCTTCCAATTCAACCAACTATGCAAGCCTCTCTTGAACAGTGCCAGGGTCATCCATATCTGTAAAGGTAGAAATTCTTAGGCTTGGTACCAAATATTCCATTGGAACAACAACTTCAAGACCATATACCAACTTAAAAAGGGTATGCATTGTTAGCTTCTTGCAAGTGGTTCTATAGGCCCATAACACTGTTGGTACTCTTAATGATCAAAATCTGGATCATGGATCAAATTTTGCTCAAAAATTCAAAGTGCTCAAAATTGCTTCAAAACAGACAAGAGCGTAGGCCTTGTCATCACGAACCCAACACAACTGGTTTCGTCTCAAACGGACGTCGGGAACGAGAGATATTGTGATCTGTCTGAATCATCAAACAGGTAAAAAAAGGGACGTTGACTGTGTAGTCCGTACAGTCTGTACAAGATGACCTGTCATGACCGTACGATGATGTGGCAAAGGTGAAGTGGCATGACCGTATGATAACATGGCATTTGATGTGACAGATTCTGATTGGCAGACGTGGATGAATCAGTTTGTGACACGTGGCATTTTATGGTCAAATGGTATGGTGCCACGTGGCCCAGTCATGGGATGCCATGTGGCACCCCGGTATTGGTCTATTTGGTTTGTTATGTAAAATTTTATTGGATTCCGTGGGGTTCGACCCCCGGACCTCCCCCACCGGATAATCCTTAACAAAGTCTGCCCGACCACTATGCCATGCATTGGTTCTTATTAACCATATGGCTTTTAAAATATTTAAAGTTGAATTAAGTTGTATATGGCGGGGGGTCGGACCGGGGCTTAGCCCCGACCCGTGGTTTTATTGTGTTGACATGTGACCATACCATATCATTCACATGGGAGTTGGTGTTATACATGGAGCCCGACCCACGGTTCCATTACTTTAATACATATGACCCTTGTCCTTTTGAATGCACGGGAAATTGGTTAGTTTTTCGGTTAAGCCCGCGGATATATCATTTGACCGACGGTTATACCCTTGGCGCGCATTTGGTTTATAAAAAGGTTAAACCAAGGTTTTATGTGTAGCGCCATATGACCTGCCACCATGTGTGTGGATTTTGATTTTTAAGTGTTAGCCCTTTTTGCTATTGCGCAAGGTCGTATGGAGGACCTTGTGACCGAGAGCTTGGCGGTTAGGGGCTGGAGGCGCCATAACCGTCCTACAGTTTGCACCGTTGGCACGGTTGCGCTCGGTGATGGGTTTTCACGCTATATATTGTGTGTGTGCCCGGTTCATGTAACAAGGGTGCGTTTTGTAGATGCAGAGACAACAAGCTTGAAGGAAGAGAATGGCAAGAGGCCTATCTTCTTCATTTTTTGGACGAATGAGGTGTTGTAAAAGCCCAGCTAGGGGTTTTTGGACGTCCTGAATCCATTGGCACTGTTATCAAGGCCATTTGAAGACTTCTTTTGCAGGTTTTAAGCCATTGAAGTTTCAAGAAGCTTCAGGGAGCTTGAAGCCCTCATTGATTGAGGACATGTTTTGGTGAGCCTATGTTTGTTTTCTGTGATTGAATAATCATTTTTGGCTAATTGTTATGCTCTGAACATATTGGGACAGGTTTCAGAGGCTTTTGAGGACTTTTACATGTGTTTTTTCCAAAGAGAAGCTCAAGGAAGCTTATGGCCACATGTAGAAGAGGTCATGCCCGGATGAGCCATGATCCGTTTTTAGAGTTCTATTAGTCATTTTTGGGGTTTTTATGTGTTCTGATCCCAATGGTACAGTCAGAATTTCCATTGGAGTTGAGCACTATCTTGTAAAATAACTTTTGACAAATTAATCCCAGAGAGCCAAGTCCATTAATGGAGGCTCAAGGAGATGTAGCCCGGGGGGGGGTGAACTCCTTTATCATGTTGTTCTTGTTGTGAGTTTGATGGTTTATTTGCTGAAAGTTATGTTGCTATGTATTTATTGAAAGTACATATTTAACCATTTAAAAGAACATATCCTCGCACATAAGCATTTACAAGAAGATACATGAACTTAACACATAAGTTTATCTTGCATATTTTAACACATGAAGCAAGGTCCAGTAAAGTTTATTTTTATGAAGTAGAGGGTGCTTGCATAGCATAACAAGTCAGCCTTCTATTTTCAGATCAGGTGGTATCAGAGCATAGTTTGTTTGCCATTGATAGCTTGAGATTTAGCTGTTGGTTTTTGTGCAAGTTTTGTGTTGAATTGGATATCTTCCAAGGATGGAGGAAGCTTCAAACATTGATAGTTCTCATACATATTCATTATCTAAGTTCTTTGACAAAGATATGGTGAAAGAAGAGATTCTAACCATGAGAGATTTGATGAAAGAGATGTGTGAAGAAAGAAATGTGAACATTGCCCTTGAAGAGCAGTTGATGGCCATGAAGAAGGAGAAAGATCAGCTTCTTCAAAGGTTGCATGAGATGGAGATTCAACTCCATGAGGCAAAAGAAACCCTTACCAAGTACATGCATGAACATAAGGTATGCAATGTTAGTTTATCATCTAATTCCTCTCAAGATGAATGTTTTGGTGGTTTTGAAAGTCACACAAGAGGAATAGGGTCCAAGTTATTGTTAAAAATGGGCTATGAAGGTAGAGGTTTAGGAAAGCATGCACAAGGCATTGTTGATCCTATTGTTGTTGAAGAAAGACCCAATTATTGTGGTCTTGGATATGAACGAAGAGATGGAGCAAATTCCAAAGTCGAGGAGACAAGGGAAAAAGTTCCAAGAACAAATTTTGTTTCAAGTTCACCTCCTCAAGAAGGCTATAAAGGTGAAAGTTCGAGAACTTTTGTTGAGAGTTCAATCCCTCAAGCATGCAAGGCTTGTGTTCAATATGAATGTGAATGTGTGAAACGAAAGAGTTGTGACAGTGATGAGGACAAGAACATTGTTGATGGTCTTCAAAGGAGAGATTGTAACTCTTCAGATTCACCTCCTCAAAGAGGCAATAAAGGTGAATGTTCAAGGTATAATTCTGCTTATCATTCAGTTGCTTTTGATTATGTTAACCATGATAAATTTGTATGTAAAAATGGAAGAAATAATCCATGTACATATTGTGGTTTATATAACCATCATGTTTCAAAATGTTGGAAAAGATTGGCCACTTTCAGGAAACTTTATA
>JZKD02S0485162.1:881875-894832 GCA_000966675.3 Picea glauca | reverse complement strand
GACTATGTTGTGTCGATCGTGTTTTTCGACTTGTGTTTAGTCGATGGTGTTTGTTGACTTGTAAGTTGATTTTGAGTACACCATGATGCAAGAAAATGCCATGTGCTTTGATGAAATACAAGATGCGATAGTTGTTTTAAGGAGCAAAAGACTTTGTTAGCATCATTTTTCAGTCTTGGAAAATTTGTTTTCAAGATTGATGGTTTTCTTGGCTTGTGACAAGATGTCGCAGGAAATTTTTTGCAGCCATTGGAGAGCTGATTGTGTTGACGTCAAAGAGTTCACAAGAGGGACTTGATTCTCAGTGGGAAGGTTGGCAGTCTTCCAAGCACAAAGAGAACAATGGGTCAGCAGCAGCCAGAGAGCAGTGGTTGAGGGACATAGCCAGTTGCAGTGCAAGGCATGTCAAGGTATTCAGGTGATTGTCGAAAAGACTTTTCAAGTAGAATCAGTTGATATAAATTGAAAGAAGACAGATAATCATAAGCTTTTGTGGGTCCAAAATCCTTTCAGTGGGAAGGTGTGATCAAAATCTAGATCATGGATCAAATTTTGCTCAAAAATTCAAAGTGCTCGGAATCACTTCAAAATGGACGAGAGCGTAGGCCTCGTCGTCATGAACCCAACGCAACTTGTTTCGTCTCAAACGGATGTCAGGAGCGAGAGATATAGCAATCTGTCTGAATCATCAAACAGGTAAAAAAAGGGACGCTGACTGTGCAGTCCGTATAGCCCATACAAGATGACGTGGCATGACTATACGATGATGTGGTAGAGGTGAAGTGGCATGACCATACGCTGACGTGGAATTTGATGTGATAGATTCCGATTAGCAGACGTGGACGAATCAGTTTGTGACACGTGACATTTTATGGTCAAATGGTATGGTGCCACGTGGCCCAGTCATGGGCTGCCACGTGGCACCCCGATATTGGTCTATTTGGTTTGTTATGTAAAATTTTATTGGATTCCATGGGGTTCGACCCCCGGACCTCCCCCAATAGCTAAGCCTTAACAAAGTCCGCCCGACCACTATGCCATGCGTTGGTTCTTATTAACCATATGGCTTTTAAAATATTTAAAGTTGAATTAAGTTGTATACGGTGGGGGGTCGGGTTGGGGCTTAGCCCCGACCCGTGGTTTTATTGTGTTGACATGTGACCATACCATAGCATTCGCGCGGGATTTGGTGTTATACGCGGAGCCCGACCCACGGTTCCATTACTTTAATACATATGACCCTTGTCCTTTTGAATGCGCGGGAAATTGGTTAGTTTTTCGGTTAAGCCCGCGGTTATATCATTTGACCGACGGTTATGCCCTTGGCACGCATTTGGGTTATAAAAATATTAAACCACATCTTTATGTGTAGCGCCATATGACCTGCCACCATGTGTGCGGGTTTTGATTTTTAAGTGTTAGCCCTTTTTGCTATTGCGCAAGGTCGTATGGAGGACCTTGTGACCGAGAGCTTGGTGGTTAGGGGCTGGAGACGCCATAACCATCCTACAGTTTGCACCATTGGCACGGTTGCACCTGGTGTTGGGTTTTCACGCTATATATTGCATGTGTGCCAGGTTCATGTAACAAGGGTGCGTTTTGTAGATGCAGAGACAACAAGCTTGAAGGAAGAGAATGGAAGGAGGCTTATCTTCTTCATTTTTTGGCCGAATGAGGTGTCGTAAAAGCCCATCTAGGGTTTTTTGGACATCCTGAATCCATTGGCACTTTTATCAAGGCCATTTGAAGACTTCTTTTATAGGTTTTAAGCCATTGAAGTTTCAGGAAGCTTCAGGGAGCTTGAAGCCCTCATTGATTGAGGACATGTTTTGGTGAGCCTATGCTTGTTTTCTGTGATTGAATAATCATTTTTGGCTAACTGTTATGATCTGAACACATTGGGACAGGTTTCAGAGGATTTTGAGGACTTTTACAGGTGTTTTTTCCAAAGAGAAGCTCAGGGAAGCTTATGGCCACATGTAGAAGAGGTCATGCTCGGATGAGCCATGATCCGTTTTCAGAGTTCTATTAGTCATTTTTGGGGTTTTTATGTGTTCTGATCCCAATGGTATAGTCAGAATTTCCATTGGAGTTGAGCAGCAGCTTGTAAAAGAACTTTTGACAAATTAATCCCAGAGATCCAAGTCCATTAATGGAGGCTCAAGGAGATGTAGCCCGGAGGGGGGTGAACTCCTTTATCATGTTGTTCTTGTTGTGAGTTTGATGGTTTATTTGTTGCAAGTTATGTTGTTGTATATTTATTGAAATTACATATTTAACCATTTAAAATAACATATCCTCACACATAAGCATTTACAAGAAGATACATGAACTTAACACATAAGTTTATCTTGCATATTTTAACACATGAAGCAAGGTACTTTAAAGTTTATTTTTATGAAGTAGAGGGTGATTGCATAGCATAACAAGTCAACCTTCTATTTTCAGATCACTTAAATCCCAATCATCTTGGTTCACACAACAAATCTTGGTTAGTGTTGTTTCCAAAATCTTGTTGAATGCTTCAACTGTCTCATTTTCTTGTGGATGGTACGGTGTGCTCTTTTGATGGTGGAATGCAAATTCTTCAGTCAGGGATTCAACTATCTTATTGATGAAATGTGTACCTTGATCACTCATAAGGATCTTTGGGCATCCAAACCTAGTGATGATGTCATCAAATATGAAGCGTACAGTTGTAGTTGCACTACAGTCCTTAACTTCTCTTGCTTCAACCCATCCAGTCAAGTACTTTGTTGCTATAATTATGTACCTTGCTCATGTGCGCTTTTCTGGTGGGTTTATAGGTCCAATGAAGTCAATGGCCCATTTTTCGAATTCTTGTAGTGTCAGTTGTGGTGCTAATGGCATTTCATCTCTTCTGGATGGTTTCCCAACCCTTTGGCATACATCACAGGCTCTGGAATAGTCTTTAGCATCTCTGTGTAAGGTAGGCCACCAAAGGCCATCTCTAAGAACCTTCTGCGCAGTTTCTTTCCCTGCATAATGTCCTCCTACGATTTCTTCATCTGCTTCTGTGAGGATCAGCGTTCATTCTGCCTCCATAACACACCTTCGCAATATCTCATCCGGTCCCATCTTGTATAGATGTCCAACTATAAGTGATAAATTTGCAGTGTGCACCACTAATTGTTTCTTCTGAGGAATTGTATACTCACTAGGTGCCATTCCTATTGATAGGAACTGCACTATCTTTGTGAAGTGATCATCAATCTTTCTAATGGCTAGTAGTTGTGCATCTAGTAGTGCATCCTCTAAACTGGTTGGTTCTTCACCATGTTCCAACCTTGACAAGTGGTCAGGACCTTTGTTCATTCTCCCTTGCTTTACTATGATCTCAAAATCATATTCTTGAAATAACAGCAACCATCTGCATATCCTTCCCCCGAACACTAGCTTGTTGACTTGGTATTTCAGCGTGGAGTGATCAGTAAACATTTTAAAGTGTCCGCCCAACAAGTAGTGACGAAATTTTTGCAGTGAATACACCATGGCTAATCCATCTCTTTCAATAGTGGTATAATTAATCTCATCTGTAGATAACTTCCTACTAGCAAAGGCTAACGGGTGGTCAATGTCTCATGTTCTTGGTTGTGCTAACACAGCTCCTAAAGCAATGGAAGAAACATCAACATGCACATGAAACTCCTTGGTCCAATCTGGGAAAACCAAAATGGGCGCAGTAACCATTTTCTATTTCAGTGTGTCGAAGCTTTGCTAGCATTCCTCTATCCAATTAAACTGACAATCCTTCTTCAACAACTTCTCCATGGGTGTTGTAATCTGAGCATATCCCTTAATGAACTTTCTGTAATATCCTGTGTGTCCCAACATAGTGCGCAGCTATTTGACTGACGTAGGAGGGGGTAGATCAACTATAATGGGGATTTTGGATGGATCTACCAGCAATCTTTGCTTGCATACAATATGACCTAACAGTACTCCAAATGGTGAGAAGAAGATGCACTTCTTCAAATTCAAATAAATTTGACCCTGCCTGCATTTATCCAACATTAGCCTTAGACATTCAATGTGATTTTTCAACAAACTAAACACAGTGCAGTCATCAAAATATGCTTCTAGAAATTTATGCAAAAATTCTTTGAACGCTTCGACCACCACCCTGAAAAAGATGGCTAGTGCATTCTTCAATCCAAATGGAATCACTGTATATTGGTAGGATCCCCATTCTATGGAAAACGTGGTCTTATGGTGGTCCTCCTTGGCAATATGGATCTGATGGTATCTTAAAAATCCATATGTAAAAGAATAGACCTCCTGGCCTCCCATGTTATCTATCACTTCCTAAGTGAATGGTGTAGGGAAGGGGTCATGAAAACAAGCATCATTCAACTTCCTAAGATCGATGCAGATCCTGATCTCACATGTCTTCTTGTCTTGCACAACCATAGGGCCGATCCACTCTGATTCTTCGACAGGTTCTATAATCCATGCTTCCATCATTATGTCAAGCTAAATCTTCACTTTCTCCTTGTATTTGGGATTTAGTCTATAGGGTCTCTGTTTGACTGGTCTTGCATCTAGTTTCAAAGGGATCCTCATCTCACCCATAGGCCCTTTGATTCCCTTCATATCAGTGAACTTGGTCGGAAACAAGTCCTGATACTTGTGCAACAACTCAGTAATCTTGTCAATGGTAGCAGCATCCCAATAATCTCCTACATTGGCAAGCTTCGGTGTCTCTTCTGTTCCAATATTGACTTTCTTAATCTTGATCGGTTGTCCAATGAATGGTAGCTCAACTTCTGCTCCTTCCACATCTCTCTGGCCTTCTGTTTCTGCGATGTTCACTTTCCTGGGATCATCGTCTTCATCCGTATTGATGTTGTAACAGCCTTGCAGTTTTTGGAGAGGTGCAGTCCATTCATCCTCTTTATGTTCTAAGGGAAGGCTAGATACCTCCTCGAATACTTTCTATCTCACAATTTGTAATGCTTGATCTACTGAGCGATATTGACTTTCAAATAGGAATGTAGTTATAAAATTTTGAGTCATACCTTCCCAATCTGTAGTGATGAGTCACATATCTTCTTGAAGGTACCAGTTAATAGGGGTCATATCTAGTGTGTTAATGAATTTGTGCACCCATTGTTCTTGCGGAATGTTGCTCCAGGCCTCTTCGCAGCTTCGCACATGGTACTTTGGGCAGATTCGACCTGTGTATCTTACTTCGAAGCTTTCGAGCTGTGTTGAGAACCTTGTTGTCATCAAAGTACGACATTGTGTCCAGTATGTGATATTACGTTTGTGCATCCCACACCATCTTGCTGGTGTGGCTTTCAAGGCCTCATCCATTGCCAACAACCTCTGTTGTGTTGGTACACTTGCTTCAAAGTATGATAGGAAGTCTTCTAACGGATTCAAACCATCAAATGTGGGTAAGTTACTTACTATTGTGTCGATCCAGCCAACATCTCTGGTTAATCTAGCACATATCCTTGTAGAGACTTCATACATATGGTTCTGCTAGTTCTCCAGTGCTTCCTCTGAGTATAATGAGCATGCGCTATGACTTCACTAGCTTAAGTTTCCATTGGTTGTGGGGTTAATGTAATCATGTTGTCTGGCTGTTAGCTTATAGATGCTTTCTAGTGCATATGCACAGTCTTCTTCTCTGATGGGCTCTGTGTATCACTGACCTTCATCTGGATCTAAAGGTACTATGACCCTAAGGCCATCCTTTTCGAAATTCATACATCTCTTCTTTAATTCAAAAACAGTAGAGTTATTGAAGCCCCAATCAATTCCTAACAGCACAGGGTAAGGACAATTGTCATCAACTATTTCAATTACCTCAAAATCTGCAAACGTTCTTACTCTGTCGATGTCGACAGGGATATGCTCCAATCTACCAAAAGGACTTACAACTTGGTGATTAGCTATCCTAAGCCTGACAGGGGAATATATCAACTTCGGTTTTCCCATCTGTGCCTAGGTTTGCTTCGTCATGACATTGACCTTCGGCCCTAAGTCGAGGACCACATAGTCTATCTCATACTCTCCTATTTGAGAATTCAAATGTAATTCCTTATTTTTCCTTCTCTTCTTACCGATTTGGTGTACTGCCCTATTCAGTAAGGGGTGTATCTTTTCTTGCTCGTATTGTCTAATTAAATTTTGTAATTCTTGTACAACGCTTTCATATTGAATCAACTTAATACAAGTATGTAAAAATTCCATGAGCTTGCTTACCTCTTTTCTTTCTCTTGGCGAAGTAGATTGATCAAATGCGTGAGGCATTCCATACTCTCTTACTTCTAGTTTTGTCTTCAATGAAGAACCTTGGTCTCCTATGAACTCTGTTCTTGCTTCTTCAAATATTTGTCTTTCTTTCTTTGCATCAAAAGTTTGGGTCTTATCTCCAGCTTTCTTGATTCCTGAATCTTCTGTAGTCTTCCCTTGGGTCAGTCTATCTTCTCCTATAATAGCGCTTACTCTGGATATAACAATGACTCTAGGGTCTTCTCCGCGAGGTTCAACATAGATCAGTTTCAATTGTGGGTTCTGTTGAGGTCCTTGTCTTTCCTGAATCTTATCTAGCAGCACAGGACAATCTTCTATAACATGGTCAAATGAGCTGCAATAGCTACAAGTGGTACAAGGGTTCTAACAATCCCTTACAAGGTGTCCTGGCTATGCACAATTATAACAAATGATCTGTCCTCGGCCTCGACTTATTCCTCCTCCTCATCCTCTTCCTCTGAATCCATTGTGAGGGTTGAAGTTTCCTCTTCCTGGAGAGTTGTACTGTGTAGTGTTTCCTTCTTGATGTACTTTGCCTTGAATATTATATATGTCTCTCGAGCTTTCATGCATGAGATCATAAGCCCTACAATCCCTATCATCATGTCCTATGGACTTACAGAATGTACAGTACAATTTTTTAGGTGTTTGAACATACTTTTGGATATAATAGCACTCACCAGTACGATGTATGTTTCTGCATACCTCGCACCAGGGTAAGGTGACTTGCTTCAAGGGGCTCGAGGCTCCAGAGCCAAGTATTCATTGAATAGAGGGTAGTGTTCCTTGTCATAGCCTTCTAATATGAATCTAACACACCAGATTTCTTCTCCTTTATTTTTTCTTTTGTCTTTCTTCATATCTTCGACCTACAGAGACAAACTAGTTAGCTGACTTAGGATCTAACTCATACATGAGCTAGACTCTCCCATAGGGGTTGATTCTAGCTTCATGGTGATCTCCAATGCCTCATCTTGTGAAGTAATCTTCTGTTGCATCAGGGGAACTCTGATGTGTGGTAGAAGGGAAGGAATGAACCATTCCTTGTTTTGTTTGTCTGGGATCTGAAAAGTCAATCGGCCTGTTAAGGTCTTGAATCTCTTATCGAACTCCCAAACAGGTTTAGACACCTTTTGCTTGATCTCTTTTATCTCTATGATACATTGTGACTTCGACTTGGGTTTCTTGAACTCTACAATCAGCGTGTTCTTGATCTGATTTAGTGGCTTAGGTTGTGCATGTCCTTGGACAAGTTTCATGTACCAACTCAGTGCGCGATCTTTGAGAGTTGTGATGAATTGATTTCTTTTGACAGCTTCATCTATGACATTCTTAATGTTCCATACGGCTTCACATAGGAACCAGTGTTGATCAGGATCTTCAGATCCATCTCCCCTAAATATAGGGAGTCTCATCCCATCTTCCATAGATCTTCCTAGGGTTTCTGACTGAATATGTGGTGGACTACGATTGACAATGCTCTGGATGCTCTGGTGACTAGGATTACTCTAGTTTCTTAATACTAAATCAACAGGAAGGATAACAGTACTTACTTCGATGGTCTACGCAGTTTCTGAGGTTACAGGTTCTCCTCGATGAAGCTCTTCAGCTTTTCCTTCCTCTGCCCTAGCGGGTTCTGAATGTTCTTCATCTGTCAATTCTTCTTCTTCTCCACTATAGAAACCTTCCTCCCTGTAGTTCTACTTAAATAGGTTTGCAAGATGAACTTCTCTGAATACTCTCCCACTACGCGTATGCCCAACTTCTGTGTCACTGTCGTTGTCCGAATATTTGAGCATTAGCCTTTCTTAATCTGACCAATCTATTGTATCTTCAAGATGTTCTTCTCATGCAATAGCATCTTGATTCTCAGCTTTAGAAAATGCGAAAATTTCCCTCGAGGTCCCTTGAAAAAATATCTCTCTGCTTGGCTATACGATTCTACTCTATCAACAAAAAACTCTGTGATGTACCCTCCAATGGTACTATCAAACCAGTGATCTACTGCTCATGATATGGTGTTATCAACTCTCTTGAACTTCTTGATCAACTCTAACGTCCAAGCCACAGGAAGTCTACATCAGATCTCGAACTGGGTATCTGCTAATCTAGCTAGCCACTCATATAGCTCTTGATGGATTCCTCCAAAGAAGATCTCGTGTATATCGGTAAAGATATATTTCTCCAACAAGTCCTCTAAACTAAGATTAGGATTCTTGTTCTGGGCTTCAGCGAAGTCCTTCTCTTGATCTTCTATCCACTTTTGAATCTCTGTCTTCGATGGAAACCACCTTGAAATTTCTCAAGAAGATTCATGTCCCTGCAACAGAACCATTTGTTGGCACGGGGGAAGACCCAGGGCTCATCTCCAAGAGCGCACCAACAAGCCCTAGCTACTAGCCCTTTCGGCAACACCTGCGAAGCAGATGCAATCTCACCCAAAGCAGCTATGAGGGGGTTGCAGGACAGATATGTCTACAACCAAAGGGAATATCAAGTGGATCTCACACAAGAACAACACAACATTCATATATCACTTATCAGCTTTAATCCATTCCATACATCTATCAGATCTACCACAACAATGCAATAATAGTGTATAAATGATAGATACAAAATACCAATCACATACAATAAAAAATATACGTGGTTCACCCTCTCCCTAGGGCTATGTCCACAGAACTGTGCTATATTATATTTAAGTAAAGCATACAGTTCTTATCTGCGCTCTTAGCTAGAAGATCTTCTCACTTCTTCTTCGTTTCTCTCCCCCCCTACGCACCCAGCTGCAGGGTTGATCTTCACACCCAACTAAAGATCTTACAATCTAGAAGGATCTTGTACTCGACACTTCTCTCTCACACAATACTCTTCTCTCAACCAACTCAATACCAACCACGAAAATAACAACATTATCATACCAACTCAACCCAAACCCTTTAGACCTCTATTTATACATTACAATCATTCACCGACATCCTTAGGTTGAAACCTAGGTGTCAAAACCCTAGATACCAAAACCCTAGGTGTCTAAAAACCTAGGTCAACTTGACCCGTGTTTTCAGGGCTTTGTCAGCCTGTCTTTCATTCCTTCTCGCATGGTGCTCCAAACCATCTAACGGTGGATTTTTCCTCTTGCTGAGTTGTCCACGGTCCTTCTTCCTTGTTGACTTGTCATTCTCAATCTGCTTTTCCAACAGCTTGCTTTCTCGGGCTTTGCTCCATCTTTTCTGCTCTTTTGCTCACTTCGACCCAGTATCAGTCATTGTGTCTTCCATGAAGTTCACTTGCTCCCTTTTCTTCCTTGATCTTCGCTTGCTTCCATAACCAAGGGCCAACACTAGGTTTTACAACTTGGACCCAAAAAACCTCTGGGGTGTCAGGTACAACTGATCATGCACTCCCTTATCCTTTCATTTTCTTGAATACTTCTCCACCATGGCTACACTAACGTAGGCACACCTGACGAGCCTAAATTGGTCAAGCTGTCAAGGAGTTTGACTGAGGAGCAGAGGGCCGAATATATTGAGTTGCTAAGGGGGTTTGATGATGTGTTTGCATGGACCTACGAAGACCTCAAGACATATGACACATCAGTCATTGAGCACAAGATCCCACTAAAAGAAGAGGCTAGGCCATTTAAGCAGAAGCTGAGACAGATAAATCCCATGCTGCTACCTGTCATGGAGAAGGATGTAAAGAAGCTGCTGGATACCCAGATCATTGTCCCCTTGAGATATTCTGAATGGGTAGCCAATTTGGTCCCGGTAAGAAAGAAAAGTGGGGAAATCAGACTCTGCGTTGATTTCAGGAACCTAAATAGAAATTCCATAAAGGACAATTATCCCCTTCCCAACATGGAACATATATTACAGAGAGTCACTAGCGCCTCCAGGATATCCATGGTTG
Organism: Picea glauca; assembly: GCA_000966675.3. Taxonomy (NCBI): domain Eukaryota; kingdom Viridiplantae; phylum Streptophyta; class Pinopsida; order Pinales; family Pinaceae; genus Picea; species Picea glauca. Next base: position 884,638 of record JZKD02S0485162.1, on the reverse strand, counting down.
ATGGTTTCTCTGGATATAATCAGATATCAGTCATGCCTGAGGACCGAGAAAAAACAACATTCACCACTCCTTGGGGCACATTCATGTATGCCAAGATGCCTTTTGGACTGATGAATGCAGGGGCCACATTTCAGCGAGCCATGGACATAGCCTTCATCGGGGAAAAAGATAAGTTTGTGGTGATTTACCTGGATGACATAACAGCTTTTTCCAAAACTGATAAAGAGCACTGCTACCACTTGAAAAAGGTTTTCCAGAAGTGTCATAGGTATGGCCTATCTCTAAACCCCAAGAAATCATTGTTCGTTGTGAAAGAGGGAAAACTGTTGGGTCATATAGTATCAGCAGAGGGAGTAAGGATTGATCCCGACAGGGTAGAGGCAATTCAGGCCTTGTCCCTTCCCAGATCTAAAAAAGAGGTTCAGGCATTTTTGGGAAGGATTAATTTTCTGAGGAGATTTGTTTCAAATTTCACTGAGTTGGTGAAACACATCACTTCCATGCTCAAGAAGGGGAGTGAAGTAAGATGGACCTCTGCACCCAGGGAATCTTTCGATCAAATAAAGAAAGCGTTGACTGAGGCAACTGTGCTAATCAGTCCCGATTATTTCAAAGATTTTCTGATATTTTCTTTTGCTTCTTTTGATACAGTAGCAGGAGTCTTACTGCAGAAAAATGATCAAGGACAAGAGCATCCTATTGCCTTCTTTAGCAAGGCACTGAGAGACGTAGAACTCTGATACGAGATCATGGAGAAGCAAGCCTATGCCCTGGTGAAAGACCTCAAGGCTTTCAGAGTCTATGTCTTGCATTCGAAAATCACTGCATATGTCCCTTCAGCCTCTGTGAAGGACATTCTTATACAGCCTGACATAGACGGGAGGAAAGGTAAATGGATCGCTAAGATCCTAGAATTTGATCTGGATATTAAGCCCACCAAACTGATAAAGGGGCAGGGTTTAGCCAAGTTGCTGGCCGAATCCAATTGCAGAGTCTTGGGAATCAATTACATCAACGAGCAAGATGAGTCATCCAACAGGAGTTCCCAAAGAGCTTTGCCACTAGCAGCGTGCGCCTGGTACAAGGATATCTTGTACTTTCTACAAGAATTGAGGCCTCTTGATGGGATGGAAAAAAGCAAGGCAAGAGCTTTAAAGCTCAAAGCTGTCAGGTATTGCCTCATTGGCCAAACCTTATATTGGAAGGACCCTCTGGGGGTGTTACTAAGATGTCTGGACCCACAGCAGGCACAGAAGGTTATGATTGATTTCCATAGCGGTCTCTGTGGAGGCCATCATTTTTGGAAGACCACAGCGAACAAGATCCTCCGAGCCGGGTATTATTGGCCCACCTTATTCCCTGATGTCTGCAAGGAAATCAGAGCTTGCATCAAATGCCAAAAATTCTCAGGAAAGCAGCAGCTCAAATCCCTGCCATTAAATCCTGTGGTAGTTTCAACACCCTTTCAGTAGTGGGGATTGGACTTCATCGGGGAAATTCATCCTCCCTCAAGTGGCCAGCACAGATGGATTCTGACTACAACCGACTACTTCATAAAATGGATAGAAGCTGTCCCTACCAGGAGCACTTCTCACAAGGTAATTATCAGCTTCCTGGAGGACATCATAATGAGGTTTGGTTGCCCCAGTAGAATCGCCACTAATAATGCCTCTCCCTTTCGGTCTAAGCCTCTGGTCGAATTCTGTGAGCAGTTCGAAATTTCACTAATTCATTCTACTCCCTACTATCCTCAAGGGAACGAACTGGCAGAGTCTTCCAATAAAAGCCTAATCAAGCTTATCAAGAAACTATTGGAGGACAATAAGAGGGCCTGGGACTCCAAGCTCATATTTTCTCTTTGGGCTGATCGGGTGACAACAAAGAAATCTCTGGGCATCTCACCTTTCCAACTTGTTTACGGAATAGAGGCGGTTTTCCCTACTCAGCTCGCCCTATCTGTGGCCAAATTCCTCCAGGACCTTGAGGGAGAACCTAACCATGTGCTCAGAAGGATTCATCAGATGGTGGAAGTGCAGCAGATCAGAGAACAGGTCAGGGACAGAGCCTACAACCATCAGCAAAAGATCAAGCAGTCTTTTGGCAGGAAGAACAGAAAGAAAGAGTTCAAACAGGGTGACTTGGTGCTCAAATGGGATGCACCCAGACAAGAAAAGGACAAACACAGTAAATTTGATGCCCTCTGGTTCGGGCCTTTCAAGATCCTTGAAGTATTTTCAAACAACACTTACAGGTTGCAGGATCTGGAAGGCAAAGAAGTTTTTAGCAGCCCAGTTAATGGGCATTTCTTAAAAAAGTGTTTTCTGTGAGCCGTAGTCAGCTCTTTTGTTTTGTTTTGTAAATATTGTTCCTATTTTTGTTTTTCGGACTAATAAATGACTTCATAGCCCAACAACAAAGGCATTGAATCTGCAAAACGAGTTCTTAGAGCATCACATGGATGACTCTATCCCCCATGGAGCCAAATGTTAGCGATATTTCTTGTAAAGGGGTTAGAATGTAAAAGGATGGGTCAAAAACCCACTTGTCCTAAGTTTTGGGTGCGAGTGCGTCTGTGTTAAATGAGAATCACTTTTGGGCGGCTGGAATTTGTGTGCCTAGATCAATGGCGCACAACAAATTTTGGACCCCCCCTGCCTTTCGACCTTTAAGCGGGGGGGGTCCGGAATCGAGGGCGCACCTCTCCGACGGTCCAGATTAGCACGCCCGGATCAACGGCGATGAAGACCATTCCGGACCCCCCCC
>JZKD02S0485162.1:854607-875456 GCA_000966675.3 Picea glauca | reverse complement strand
GGGGGGGGGGTCCAGAATCGAGGGCACACCTCTCCAACGGTCCAAATTAGCGCGCCCGGATCAACGGCGATGAAGACCATTCCGGGCCCCCCTGCCTTTCTACCTTTAAACGGAGGGGGGGGGGTCCGGAATCAAGCAAGCAGCTTTCGACGGCTGAGATTACAGTGCCCGGATCAACGACGCTCGAGCAGCCCCATCCTTCTCAGCCGCTTTGATTTTAACTAGGCGTGGGCACTTCTCTCATCATGTTATCCTCCTTTCCACCCTTCTCCTGATGCCGCGTGTCATCCATCCACCTCTCCTCTTTGGTCCACATGGTCCTCCCCCCTTCTCATCATCCACTTGTCGTTCGCCATGTGTCCCGCTCCTTTCCACGTTGGCTCCTCACCAAAAGGCAAGTTCCTTATCTCTCATTTTCCCTCCTCCCTCCTAAGGTCCTTCGCCATGAACCATCCTCTGTTACCCTTCTCACACCTCGCCACGTCTTCCATGCCTTCATAGTCTGACGCCATCACTCCTATCATGAGTCCCATTTTCCGTGCTGGCCTCCATGCCTATTCGTCAAATCATTTAGTTATTCCAGGTGGCAGCGCGAGGAGCCTTCCATATCCCAAAGCACTGAGTTGGCCAGATCGTCCTCAATCCCAAGGAAACAGTTATTGAAGTGGTTAGTGGTGGTTAGACGTCGTCTCCGCCATAATGGAAAAGCACGGCCGTGAATTAAAGGCACCTCGATTCGCCGTTGGAACTGTCAAGGAACTAGATTGCGTCTGACTTAAGTTGCACGACCCTTCAGAAGTTGACTGTCAGAAGTCATGCAGATGCAAAGCTTTCAATGCATTGTCTCGATTTTGTTGCTGTTGTAAGTTCTGAGTATATGAAGGCGTTTTCTCCATTTTTGTATCTATCGATGGTAGAGCTAAGCTCCCGACTGTAAAGTTTCAGTAAACATTCTAGCTTTCTGGGTTATGTATCAGTGTTTGAGACTTCTTGGTTTATGACAAACAGTTTTCCTTTCCATCTATGTTTCATCTCTTGCTGGAGAGTTCATGATCGAATGCTTCGTATGAATTAACGCAGTTGTGTTATGATAAATGATTTATTGTACATCACTGTTGTCTCTGGTTTCCCGCATTTGGAAGTAAGAAGATCTTGTTTTCTGATGCCTGCTCTCACAGTCTGTTAGAAGCTTGATGCCCACAGCAGACCCTTGCACCCTTCTCATGAAGTCTTCCCCCCTACTCACCCTTTATTGCAACTCACTGTTTGAAGTTTATCAAGACCTCACTCGTTCATGCATGCCTGGCCTAGTTTCTGAGTTGAGACGACTATTCCAAGTTTGCTTCCATTTGATCACCCCTTCCAAACAAATCGTGACAATAAGCTGATGGGTGTCAGGCTCTGCTCCTGCAAGCAATCCAGGAGTGACTTCTGGCTCCAACAGATGCCAATTGTTAGAAAAGAAAGAGAGATTAATAACATAAGATAAGCCCACAACATAAAATATCAAGGACACAAGACACCATTATTTATCCTGGAAATCCGAAACTGGAAACGATCACCTAATAGATATATTAGCCTTGGAAAAACTCACTGTGAGGCCAAAATTGGCCAATCAATGCATCTTACAATGGAGTACTTAAAGTCTTTAAATAGACTTCATTACATGCAATCCGGATACCAAAATCATGAGCCTGAAAACCACCACTGTAAACTAAACTCATTTAACAAATTCGAATTTGTCTAGGTGGCCAAGTGGGACCCCTTTCTAAGGGTGGATTGCTACTCTCCTTCCTTCCTCCCCTAATTGGTGGACAAAATCTATATTTTCTTTTTTGAAAATTTTGGTCCAAATTTGACACAAATTTATATCAAGAATCTATATTTAGTATTTATCTCTAGAAGTTATACCAAATATATATTCCTATAGGGTTTGACCCATTCTATGACAACTAAACTCTCAAATTTTGGAAAAAATGAAAAAATTGAAATCACTATAAATGTTAGATTTTGTCAACTTATCTCCTTTCATGTAATCCCTATTGGAATGGACATAACTCAACCTTCCCCTCATTTTGATGATTTTTATATCAAAACCCAATTTAAATTTAATCATAAAAACCTAAGCAATAAGAATACAATCTCAACACTTGTAAATAGCAGTATAATGATATCATTGAATCTGAGAATCTGCCAATCATAGATACAACACCTACAAGTCATACCTGTTAGTTTAGTCGTGACTCGAAACTAGACCAAAACATCCTGTGAAAAATCTTGCAATTCCGAACGGGGCACTACCATACAGTTCAAGTAATATAATTGTTCGAGAGCCGAGCGATAATGCTTCCACAAATTTTCCAGCGTGAACCAAGTTTGTTTTCCACTTTACGGCGTTTTAGATTTATCTTCAGCTCTAGCATCTTCCTCAGCAAGTAAAATTGCTGTAGTAGGATTGAGATAAGTCGACATACAGTTCATACATCGGTCGTTGCATCTTCAGATCCCTTCCGCACCATAAGACTGCGCCATCTTCAGATCCCTTCCGCACCTTTTCTTCGCGTGAACAAAGTTTTTCTTTGAATTCAGGGCTAATTAGATTTCTATTGACGTCGACCTTTATATTCATATTCGTGTGAACCAAGTTTGTCTTTGACGTCTATCCTTATATTCATATTCAGCAAGCGAGATCGCAGTGGCAAGATTGAGATAAGACAAAAACTGTGAGAGGAGATCCTAGATTTATATCGGGATCCATAGGCGTTGTTATTGACAGGCTGATTCAAGTAAGAGAGGGACACATTGAGGATTTTGGGAAATTTAGTGAAGGATATTCATCTTGTAAATATGGAAATTCAACAATATCAAATAGCTATTCGGCAGTCTCATAGTGATTTAGTTAAGAGGATTGAGCCCATTACTGTGAACAACTGGCTTGAAATATTGAACAAAATTCTAGACGATGCAAGAAAAATAGTGCATAGGTGCCAAGTGCCAAGTTCCATAAGGCACATGACTAATGTGTGTCCATTACTGAGCCTTAAATAAAATCACGGTGAAAAATTGATACTCTCTTCCATGTATAGATGATTTACTTGATCAATTAAAGAATGTTGTTTATTTCGCTAAGTTGGATTTGTGCAGTGGATACCATCAGATCAGGGTTGCAGAACAAGATTCATGGAAAACTTCCTTTAAAACCAAACAGGGATTGTTTGAGTGGTTAATTGTGGCGTTCGGGCTTTGTAATGCTCCGACAACCTTCATGCGTGTGATGAATAATGCATTCAGGTCATTTCTAGATGATTTTGTGATTGTATATTTAGACGACATTCTTATATTTAGTGGGACTTGGGATGAACATGTAAGGCATGTAAAACAAGTATTTGATACTTTGCAAAGGGAAAAGTTGTATGTAAAATTGTCCAAATGTGAATTTGGTAAGACTGTACTTGTGTACTTAGGTCATATTGTAGGAGGAGGACAATTGAAAATTGATCCTTCCAAAATTGATGTAATTGTAAATTGTCCTGAGCCCAGAAGTGTAACCAAAATACAAAGCATCTTAGGTGCAGTCCAGTACTAGAGGAGATTCATTTCAAACTTCTATTTTATAGTAGCTCTTTTGCATGCCTTAACCAATGTGGAGAACACTTTTTAGTGGGGAGGAAAGTAACAAAAAACTTTTGACACTTTGAAGGAAAAGATCAATACCGCACCAGTATTAGCACCGTCGAATCTTCAACATCCTTTCGAGATCGAGACAGATGCCAATGGATACATCATGGGTGCAGTATTGATGCAATATCATAAGCCTATTTGTTACCACTCTGAAACTTTTAACCAAGTTGTTGTTAACTATCCTACATATGATAAAGAGTTGTATGCATTAGTTCAAAGAATAAAGAAATGGAAGCACTACTTGTTAGGGAAGGAAACAATCATACATACAGATCATCAACCCTTACAGTATCTCCAAGCACAAACCAAGCTGCAAAAATATCGACATTACAAATGGATGGGTTTTCTTCAACAATTTCATTTGGTAATCAAATACAAAAAGGGTACAAGTAACAAGGTAGTTGATATGCTATCTAGACCTCCTATTGTTGCTTCTATTATTTTGAAGAATGTTTTTTTATCTCATGATATCTATGTGGAACAATATGTCGTTGATGAAGATTTTAAAGAGGTATATGAGAAGCTAACCCATGGTGCACAGGTAGAGAACTATTGTCTGCAGAGAAAACTACTCTACCATCTTGGAAAGCTATATTCCTACAAGTTAACGAGTCCATGTAGTACGAGAAGCTCACAGTTCTCCTGTGACTCGAAATTTTGGGGTAAGAAAAACTATGGCTCATCTGCAGAGATTTTTTTATTGGTCTAAGATGAAAGCAATTGTAACTAAATATGTAAAGGAGTGTGTGATGCATTTTAATTGTAATCCCACTAATAGAAAACGGGGGCTATACTCACCACTTCCTGTTCCTTTCCATCCATGGGAAAGTATCTCCATGGATTTTGTAGGGGGTTTACAAATGTCAAAAGGGGGTCATGACTATTTGTATGTTGTAGTGGATAGGTTTAGCAAGATGTGTATCTTAATGCCATGCAAAAAGCATATTACTGTTGAGAAGACTGCTAATCTCTTCTTTCAGTATGTTTGGGTTCACTTTGGGTTACCCATATCCATTATATCGGATCAAGATACTCGATTTCTTGGGGATTTTTAGATGAGATTTTGGAGAATGATGGACACCAAGTTGAAGAGGAGCATTGCTTTCCATCCACAGATCGACGGACAAACATAGGTTGTTAACTGAAAAATGGTACTTTTTCTTCGAGGCTACTGCAGAAAGCATCCCAAGTTATGGGATGAACAGATACCCTATGTACAACATGCTTACAATCAAGCCTTACATTCCTCCACTCATTGTTCACCTTTTGAGACATGTTTTGGGTATTTTCCTAAGGTCCCTTTGGACTTGATGTACGGGAGAGATGCCGATTCAAATGAAGAAAGAAATGAAGACATATCCTGCAAGTTCATTCAGAGGATCCAATAGGTACACCAAGCAGTTAGGGAACAGTTGGAGAAAATTCAAGCACATTATAAGACTCGGCATGACAAGCATGGGGTTGATCATCAGTTCCAGGTTGGAGACCAGGTATGGCCTCACATCAACAAGGAGAGATTGAAGGGTGAAGGCAAGAAACTCAAGCTCATCCATTATGGACCCTTCACTATTTTGGAGAAAAGTGGTACTAGTGCTTTTCGTCTAGATCTTCCACCTTATATGCAGATTTACTCAGTTGTAAATGTGGAAAACTTGAAACTTTTTAAGCCGCCCATGATCATGGATTAGAGTTAAGAAGTTTCAATGCCTTCAATTGATGAGTTTTCTCCTGAGTACTTGGATGAGTTGAAGGAAGATATCCTGTTGGACAGAAGGACAAGGACTTCACGCAGGGGTGATGTTGATTATCTTCGAGTGGGCTTAAAGGGTACACATCCAAGAAGGCAAAGTGGATTGAGAAGGACAAGGTGAGGGAAATCTTCCCTCACTTATCTGTTGATTGATGAAAGCTTTTGGTGGTCCAAAAAGATCTCAGTTGGAAGGAGTGATCCAAAAAGGATCTAGAGAAGAATTAGGATAACTCAAAATCCACAGAAGCAACTCAGGAAGCTCTGAATGGCCTCAATAGAAAGAGAAAGGGAAAAAACTCAAAGTCCTCAAAACTCGGTGAAAATGGCATCATCGCGAAGAGCACGTCGCAAGCTTTCCAATGACGTAAAAGGCTCATCAAACAGAGTTACGGATTAAAAGATATTCACGGTCAAAGTTTTGTTCAACCTAGCCTAGTCAGCAAGGATGAGTCAACATCCACACTGTTGATGTCAGCATCAGTATGGATGACGTCAACATCCATATAGTGTATGTGGCACACGTAGAGGGTGACATGTGTCATGTTGATTCAACATGATGCCAGCATGGTGACTTGGCAACACCAGAGGCTGCCACATGTCACTCATTTTCGGCATTTTCAAGTCAACATGTGTACCAATGAGGAAGTGCCACATGGTAATGTGTACAACCACGTGGAAGGTCATACGAGACGTGGCATCTATACGATACATGACAGGTAGATGATGTGGCAGGATGACTGTACAACTAGATGACGTGGACCAATAGGTGGCTGCCATGTGGCAGTGGGAAAATGCCCAATGAGGGCCAACTACCGAAAATCCGAAAATAAAAAGAGTAGTTGGCTGGCACCAAACCCCAATCCACCAAAGTTAGTTGTATTCCGTCATATCTAGTCAACAACAAACAATCTACTAGCGGGATCGCTAAACTTAGCAGAGAATGTGTTATGGTTAAAACAATAATCCAAAGAAAGGAGGCCCGCGGGCTTAACCCCCGGACCTCCCCCAACAACTCACCCTCAATACATATTCACCAACCAACAAACCAAACAACCATGTTGGTTAATCTGCGACTTTTTCATTTAAAAACTGACCTTTTCCAGTGCACGGAGGAGGAAGGAATGCACACTAGTCTGTACTGGGCACAGATTTCAATGCAGGAGTACTGTCATTAATGCAGGTTGCAGGCATGGAAATTGAGACAGAATTTCTCAAGGGGATGAAAGTGATAGACTTAGATCGAGGTATGGAGACAGTCATTTTTGGGTAATTGGACGCCACGAATCCAGTGGTGCTGTCTATTTTCTGATCTGAGCAAATCTTCTGCAACTTAACTCCAGAATGATGTATACTTATGTATTTTTCCAAATTCTTTTGTTGAGTTAATAAAAAGTCCTACCCATTTGAGACTAGGACCCAGAGACGTAGTCCACCAAGGACGAACTCCATTATCAAGTTTTTTGTGTTCATATATGATGCATATGTCTTTTCATTATTGAGTTATTCATTCTTTATGGTGCACTTCATTTTATGATCATTTAATACAATTCTTTAATAAGTCACCTCGATGAAAAGATCCCAGATCAATATATCTCCAACATTCAATGTTGTTGATATGTATGAGTTTCATGAAGGAGAAAAAGGTGATGAAGAGGGTATTTTGGATGGATGGGAACAACAAGTACCAGTCATGCAAGTTGAAGAAGTGGAAGAAATTTTGGCCAAAAGGATTGGTAGAAAAAATCGCAACAAAGAATATCTGGAATATTTAGTCAAGTGGAAAAAAAGAGGGTATGAGGATGCATCATGGGTTTTTGAAGAAGAACTAATATTCCCATGAAACACTTCATCCTCTGGATCAATAACCACATGAGCTGGGAGCTCATGTTTTTCTTACCAAGGGTGTCTGATGCAGGAGGATCTTTGGTTATAGGAAATCTGCATCACCCAAAACCATTTCAATTATGTACAATTTCAATTAGGATGAATAAAGATGGTTGCAACTCTACTTTGAAGCTCATGATGTGACTCCTTGTTACAAATAACATTGTTGCGAATCATACCCAAATGACAAATGAAAGTGCTATGACTCCTATGGTGTAACTCCACGCAACAGGGAATATGTTGCAACTCCACACTATAAGTATACACTACAACTCCATGCTATAGGTAATATGCTACAACTCCACGCTATAGAGAATATGTTGAAATTCCACTCCACGCGTCTCAGAAAGATAAGATGCCAAGTGAAAATCATTGGTGAAAGAAGAGGGAACACAATTTGAATTGGGAAACTGTTGTGAGGGAAATCTCCTTACGGACTAGCAAATAGGGTTAGACTTTGCATGCAGATATGACCCATAAAAAATCTACTTTCTACCTTCGTCCCCAAACTTAAATCCCATTTATTTTTAGTAAATATATGGCTAGATCAACCTACCTCATTCTGGGCATTCGATGTCGATCCCTTGTCGTACTTGATTACTTGTTCGCGGTTCTCCTTTCCAATGCTGACCTGCATACAAGACAAGAAACAACTACACATGCATACTACCTATAGAATAACGGGTGATAAATTCAAACATGTACTTAGCAAATTATGAATAACTCATGAATTGGGACGGAAAAAGCACTTTCTTTATTACTTTGAATGAGTCAACTTACAAAAGTTGAAACTGACCACCGCTCTGCAAACCTGATCCTAGGCTCCTCTTCGACTGTCCTCCAATTGCTTTTCTTTGTATCTCCTTTGGCACAATGAAGGCTAAAGGGTTGGGACAATGGGAATATGCAAATGGGCAGAGTTTCTTTGCTACATTTTTCCTCCTCCAAATGGGACCCCTACCCCTTCTTTTGTAGGCTAAAAGGAGCTAGGTATTTGGATGAACCCTCGGCCATGCATGGCCGGGAGTTTCAGTTAACTCACCCATAGCTTTTGTGTTCCATCGGCAACTTTCCTTTTTTCGTGCTTTTGTTGGTCCACACGGGATGTCTTAGGTCAGCCAGCGTGTACACGCGTGCAGTAATGGAATAGGGCGCGTTGGCCTTTATAAAAGAGGTTTTTTAAAGAGTTGTTCAGCAGTGCTTTGAAAAAGAAGGGATATGAGATGGCCTTATGCTAGGTAAGCATGTGTGGTGCAATTTAGGGTTATAACAGATGCCCCCTAATGTGTGAGGTCAGAATATCATCTGATGGCCAAAATACATTACCAATCTTTACTAATGTGCCGAACAAGTGAGCCCAGGGACCAGGAACCGGGAGGCGTCGTTCGCAAAATAAAAAATGTCTCACCGAGGCGGGCATACCCATGCTTGGGATAAAATAGAATCATGGCTACCAATCAAATACACTGTAGATCCATGTCAAATAACTATATAAAGTGTAGCCGCAAACAATACACAACGGAGCTACATCTCGAAATCAAAAAGATATACATATAAAGTATCCATCTTCTAGAAGATGATATGGCCTGATGGTTGGAGATGAGATCTTCAGAGCTCAAGCAACAACTTCAAAATGTTCAAAACTCAAGGTAGGAGTGTACAACTTCACTAGATAATCTTGATGATCAGACTGAAGGCTTCCTTGATTTCGAACAAGGACTTGATTGGACATTCATGATGGACGGGTATGAGGGCAATAGACAAATTGCAGAGGGGTCGACTCAAGCTTGGTAAAAACTTCCCTTGGACAACAACACAAAAAATGATGAGACTTAGGTAGCATGGCATTAATCATAAGTTTACGAAGTAGGAGGCAATACAAACTCTCCATATGTTTGGAAGAATAACCAAACAGAGGAGGACACAACTCTAAGTAGCGAGAATAGCTTCCTAAGGTCGTACTACATCCCAAAGCTTGACGAACAAATGGACATATGTGCTTTATCCAAGGACGACACATTATGCTGCCAATAAAGAAAATACTTTTCCCTTCCTCTTTTTGGGGCATATTTGATTTTTTTTGTCTTTTTCAATAATTTTGGAAAAAAGAATAAAGGAATGTTACGTTACAATGGAGGAACGAGTGTGACAAACATACAAGCTCAAGGCACAAGGACAAGACTAATGTTCAGAATAATGATACTCAGGGAAAATCCTTCGGAGGCCAAGGGTGTTAAGACGCAGAAGCAAACTGCTACAAGGCTGGCATATAAGGTATGCAAATGCGGTTAACAAAACACACAATGGTAACGCCCTTCGATGTAAGTTTAACGAGCCCGGAGAAGGTAAGCTTGGTGGTTTTTCATGTTTAGAGAGTCTGAAAAAACATAAAAGGAGACTCCATTGGGGTACATTTTTCGAAGATAGTCTAGTCGGTTTGAAAAAGGTGTAAACTAGCACCGATAAGACGTCGATTCAAAACCATTTTAACGAGTGTGACAAGGACAAGATCACTCGGCTATTTTTTCATTTTTAAGGAGTCTGAAGAAAGCTTAACTATGGACTCCGCCAGGAATGTTTTTCTGGACCAGTTTAACGAGCATGAAAGAATAAGGTCACTTGGCGATCTTTTCAATTTTAGGGAGTCTGAAAAGAGCTTAACTATGGACTTCGTGGGGGTTCCTTCTTCGTAAGTTTAGTCCCTCAGGCCCGAAAAAGGGATAAAATTATACCTGAGAGTACTCTTCTATAGAGCTGAAGTTCTATAGAGTATACCTTTGTTCATATAGTTGACTGTCCGGACCAAAAAAGGGATAAACTACCGCCGGACAGACGTGACTTCAAATTTCAGTTTAACGAGCGTGAATGGCCACAAGATCGCTCGACAATCTTTTCATATTTAGAGGGTCTAAAAGGGCTTAAAAGAAGACCCGTTATATTTTGGGAGTCCTGAGGGTGAGGTCAAGAGCAAAGAAGAATCATGCAAATGAGGCTCAAACTCATATTCAGGAAAGAATATAAGGACTCCCGAGCCTACAATGTTTTTAGAAACAACATGAATGCCATAATGCAACCAGGATCTACCTAGAGCATCCATGTTACGGTAAGCTCTACCACCAAGTTGCGACACTTCTAAAGCAGAGATGATGGTTCTATGTTACAACCTGATGGGATCGATCCAATGGCAAAGGAAAAAGACAACGAGATATAAAAATCCGAGTAGAAACCTAACCTATATGCTCAAGTTGATCATCGGAAAAATTTTCATAAACCATCGAAAATTATTCAAAACTCCCAAAAACTATCCCAATTCCCGATCAAATCCCTCCGATGCAACTCCTGAATCACTCTAAATGGTTTTCGGCATAAAGAAAATGATAAGGGAGGCCAAAAAAGTGACAAAAAGAGGCCAAAAGGTTTATAAATAGAAGCTGGCAGCTCATTATCACCATTGCTAATTTGGAAATTGACTCTAGAGTCAAAAGACCCCCTTTGATAAAAGCGGTGATTCCAGGAGCTATAGTGGACGAAACGAACTTTCGTTTGGACCAAGTAAGTACAAACTCCCCTATCTAGCTATTCAATTCTTTATTTTTTCTTTGCATTTCATTTTTTGGGTGGGCGTCGACCTTTAAAAGGTCAGCCCTAGGTCCACGCGGGCTATCTCTGGACAGGCCGCGTGTACACTCGGGCAGATTAAAACCTGCCCGCATGTACACGCGAGTGTCACCTAGACAGCACGCGTGGAATACCCTTTATAGACAAAAAAATCAAAAATCACTCACCCACCCTCCTAAACCGTGTTGTTTTGGCATGATGTATGTCCACTAGAGGGAAAGGGAGCATGAAAAAGTTGGTGAGTTGGTTGCGGGAGATCCAAATGTTGTGGCCGCGTTAATGCAATGTGGTTTGTTAAATTTCTTCCTATGTTCATTTATGCGGGTGCAACCGAAGCTACTGAATGCCTTGGTTGACTATTGGCACCCTAATGTAGAGGCTTTCATGCTAGAGGGGAAAACACTGGTGCCCACCACTGAGGATATCTACTTTTTGACTGGCCTCTCAAGGAGAGGGTAACCAGTCAATTTCAGGATGTTTCCGTCAGGGCCGCATAACATATTGGAACTGATAGCCTTGTACTGTGAGGCTGGAACAAACCGTTCAAGCTCCCAAGTGCCTATAAGCAAGATCACTAACCTATCGCTGCAAGCGATATTATTGCTCATTGGGCGGATTACTGGTTCAACGGCCTTGCATCAGGCGTCCCGCGCACAGATGAACTGTGTTGTCCAATGCTTGAATGCACAAATTTTCGACTGGAGTACTACACTGCTGGAGTGTATGAAGAGGCAATTGACAGATTTCCATCAACAGACACAGAGGAACTTTGGGTTCGGGACTATTTTGTGTTCATTCTTTTTCGAGAGAGTTCTGAATTTTAGTCCTCGGGTAGTGGTACAAGGACATCGTGCCTCTTTTCCTGCTGTGTGTAGATGGGTAGTATTACTGCGACAGGGTGGTGGAAGGACCAATGAGTCATTCGATGATGACTTTTTTGCATGGCTATCATGGAGGATCCCGGTTATAGAGGACTACCCCTATGCCAGGATTGATTTTTCGAGAGACCCAAAGATACCAGTACCTCCTGGTGAGGAGCGAGGGGAGATGAGTAAGTCTCCACCTTCTTTTATTTTTTATTTTTTATGGATCATATGTAATGTTTATGTCATTTTTGTTATATATCATCATTGTTTTTTTTATATGCCAGAGTATTTGACGGATATACGTTTGTTGCATGCAGATGTGGGACCAGTGTGACCTGCCGATTATGCAAGGAACAAGCGTCATCCTCAACCAGGGGCCGCAATCGTCGTTGTCGGGGGACCAGCAGTAGCAGGAGACCTCCCAGTCAGGGAAGCTAAGAGGGTACTTAGACGAGTTGAGCGGAACTTTACTGCACTCACTCGCATAGTCCCGATGGCAGAGATTGAGCACCTGCCGCCATCCATGCAGCCTCATGTAGTGGGGGCACCTCAGACATGGGTCCGATTGCTTAGGAATTTAGCCCATGCTGTGGACCAGTATAATAGGGCCCATAGGCCCTGAACCTATTTAGACATTTTACGTGCCACAAGCACTACTTGTATATATTTTTTGAGGGCATAAGCCTTATTACTCGTTATTGGTCCTATTTTTTAGGCGCTTGCGTCCATCTATGTACTCTGGTTACTTTATGATATTATATATGTCTTTTTTGGTCTTTTGTGTCTTATGGATCATGTGTACAAATAATGTATTTATATGCTTATGTTAATGTTCTTTCATATGTGTGCAAGATGCCAATCTAAAATTTGATTAGCTAGAGTATCTGTAACTTGGTTTAATCTCCTAGGAACATGAAAATATGTAATATAATCAAAGTTTCATTCTAAGAGACTTACCCTAAGGAATCGTTGGTTTAAAGTTGGATCATGAACTCGGTATACTCTGTTTAACTGAGACACAACTAGTTGAACGTCGAGATAAACTCAGAGATGATAAATACCCAATGACAAAGCGTCACAAAGTAATTCAATAACTGCACTATACTAGACGACATTATTTGTGGTGTCACCTAAGCATATA
This sequence comes from Picea glauca, assembly GCA_000966675.3. Taxonomy (NCBI): domain Eukaryota; kingdom Viridiplantae; phylum Streptophyta; class Pinopsida; order Pinales; family Pinaceae; genus Picea; species Picea glauca. The sequence goes on along the minus strand of JZKD02S0485162.1, from coordinate 862,516 downwards.
CCTCCGGAAGATAACAACTGGCCTTGAGGTGTAAAGATTACCCAAGCTGCAGAGGAAAGCCTTTAAGTGTGTCAACTAGAACCATCTGCATACCCAACAAACACCTCAGAATCACTTGACATCTGCCACAGTGATGAAAGATAACATCAATGATATGTCCATAACACTTAAAAGAAACTAAAAAGTAATAGTACAAAGACTATACATATGTTACAAAAAGTTACCCACAGTGACCTGCCTATGAGTAATACTTCTTAAGGTAGAGCCCATTTCTAGGCTCCGCCAAAGCATTCCCTTTGAAATCAACCAGATGATAGGTGCCCTTTTTTAATACCTCTTGTATGATGAAAGGCCTGAACCACATGGGTTTGAATTTGCCTGCCCCCAGGGGGTCCTTATCTTGGTCATAGACTAGGACAAGGTTTCCTTCAAAGAAAATCCGAGGACAAACAGACCTATTATATTGACACTTGACCTTATGTTTGTGAGCCTCATTGGCCAGGGCCGCATCACGACCCTGTTCATTGAGTTGCTCAAGGTATACTAACCGTTCTTCGAGTGGAGAAGTGTTTGGCAATAATTGTACTGCCAATTTTAGAGATGGGATCTGACATTCAATGGGAAAGACTGCCTCCTGCCCGTAAACGAGTTGAAAAGGTGAGAAACCGGTTGCAGTCTTAACAGATGTTTGGTAAGCCCATAATGTCGAGTATAACATCAAATGCCAATTTGACTTGGCTGAGTTGATAGTTCACTATAGAATAGTCTTAAGAGTTTTGTTTACAGCTTCCACCTACTCATTGTCTTGGGGGTAGTAGGGTGATGAATGTTCTTGCCATAACCCAAGATTTGATGTTAATTCGGTCATCATCTAATTCTGAAAGTGACTTCCATGGTCAGTGACAATCTCCCTCGAGACACTGAACCTTGCTATGATCTGGTTGAAAAAAAGAGCTGCAGTCTCTCCATCATCTTTAAACGTTGGCATAGCTTCAACCCACTTTGTGAAGTAGTCGACAACGACGATGATATAGCGATGCCCCCTTGCTGAAGGAGGGTTGCATGTGGTGTAATCAATCCCCCACTTGGTGAAGGGACCAACGGTGATGACAGGAAACATGGGAGCGGGATGCGTCCTCATCTTCCGAGAGAATATTTGGCACGGATGGAACTTCTTGACCGATTCGATACAATCTTTGATAAGTGTCAGCCATAAGTAACCTGCTCGTAGAATCTTTTGGGTTGTTTCCAACCCAGACAAATGACCACCACAAGCTCTGGTATGGAAATCGTTAAGCACGATAACTACCTCCTCATGAGTGAGACATCGGCGTAGGATGCAGTCTACACCTCTCCAATACAGCGTATCATTGAGTACAAGATAATTCTTAGCCTGATGGCATATACGTCTATGCTCATCAAGAGGAGCAGAAGTGGGGCACTTCAAAGTATGAAGATAGATAAGTATATCTCCATACTAGGGATCTGAATATGTGATCAAAAACACATCTCCCCGGATAGGAGAATCTTCAGGCACAACGTCACCTGACTCAACCGGAAGTTCCAAAATAAGATCTACGAAGACCAATGACTTTTTGGACTTTGTTGAAACGAAGTGTAAGTCAAAATCCTGGAGGATGACTTTCCATCTACTGATTTTTCCACCTATTACCCGTCGTGTCAACATGTATTGGAATGGATTCACGACAGCAATGATGGTGGTCTTACAAAACAGAACGTAATGACGGAACCATTGAATAGCATGAACTGCTTCCAATGCAAGTTTTTTGATATGAGAATAATTGAGTTCTGGTCCTACAAGGCCTCGGCTCAGGTAATAGATCATGTATTCTGAGAACAAGTCATCTTCCTGAACTAAAACCATGCCAATGGTTGACTCTCCTGCAGCCAGATATAATAAGAAATCTTTGTTATAGTTAGGTGGCCAGGGAAGTTGTGAGGGCATGTTTTAATGCGTCGAAAGAGTGTTGAGCGACATCATCCCAGTAAAAAGGAATGTCTTTCTTCAGTAAGTGCATAAATCCCTTGGTGATTTTGGCATAGTTGGCGATGAAGCGTCGTAAAAAGTTCGCCTTGCCTTGTAGACTCTGAAGTTGAAGGATTGTGTGTGGAGGGGGCAACTGGATTATTGCCTCCACCTTGAGAGGATCGACCATGATCCCTGTTGTTGATACGATGAAACCTAACAAATGTCCTGACGTTACGCAGAAGCCGTACTTGTTTGGATTCAAGCGAATCTGAAAGTAGCGACAATGTTTGAAGATAAGTCTAAGGTGTGTGGGATGATCCGTTGTCTTGCGATATTGCGATGCTAAATCATCTAGATAGGCCTCGACTATATGCTTGAGGTCATGGAAAGAAAAAGACATGGATCGCTGAAATGTTGCTCCAACATTTTTAAGACCAAAAGGCATCTTACAATATGTGAATGTACCCCAAGGACAAATGAATGTTGTTTTGTGTTGGTCTTCGAGTTTGATTTGTATTTGATTATATCCCGAAAAACCGTCCATGAAAGAAAAGACTTTGCAACCAACACATTCATCAATGATATGGTCGATGAATGGTGTTGGAAAATTATCTTTGGGACATGCCTTGTTCAAATCATGGAAATCGGTACATACCCGAATCGTGCCTTGTTTTTTATTGACCGACATAGGATTTGACACCCATTGATTCAAATGGATAGGATAGATAAAACCTGCCTTTAACAATTTATCAACCTCAACCTTAATGGCTGCTGCTTTCTTAGGATTAACTGGACAAAGCTTCTCCCGAACAGGCTTGGCATCAGGATACGTTGTAATCTCATGTTCAACTATTTTTAGATCAATACCTAGCATTTCCTCATAAGACTAGGCAAAAACACCGTGGAATTCTTTGAAAATATCTGTGTAGATTTGAATCTCTTCGAGGGAGTAGTCAACTTCGACAAAAACATTCTCCACGACGCCAAGGTTTCGGGAGATATTGATCGGTATAGTTTCAACAATAGTTTCCATATTGATCGTGTGTAGCTAAGAGATTAATAGGGCACGACTGATCTCCCGTCATGGGCATGGTGAATTCTCCTGCTTCGATTCAGCTTAACTCCGGGAGAAAATATGATCTGTGATGAAGATCTTCCCAAGGTTTGTCCAAACTAGTCATTGCTTTGATTACTATTTCTTCAGAAGGAAAGACTAAGTCTAACGAATCTGTGTTAGCGAGAGAACCCTCAGCCCAAATAGGCTCTAGAAGTGGATCTAACTCTTGTGCAGGAGTCAGATCAGTGTTAGCTGAACCGGGTGCCCTGTCTCATCTGTCGTGGCTGATGGGGAAGGAAGTATCCATGGATCCTCGAAGTAAGTCATGCGGAACGACGAAACTTGAAAAATCTCAACATTATGGTTATTGGATATAAATTTGATATCACCGTGAGGGGGCAGGTAATCGAAGGTACCCATCAAGGATGGGCACAAACCAACTCCTACGTTGAAAACACCTGGTTGAGGATTATCAATCATCGGGACTATGGATTCCCCCAAAGCAGGGTCAGGTCTGGAGAAAGACAATTGATCGATGGTCACTATCTAGCCCTCATGTAGAAACAACAAGACCTGAAAAACTGTAGCAACCACAACTTGCATAGCATAAGTCCAAATCCTTCCTAACAAGAGGTTATAGTCGAGGGGAGCATTGACTACCTCTACTTTGACACACATGGTCTTCCCTCCTAATTGCACGGGAAAAGAAGGAACGATGCCATGTGGTTGGAACGAATGACCATCGAAAGCGGTGAGGAGGGTAGGTGACGGAGACAAAACAGACTAACCAATGGCCTTCCAACATGCCAACGACATAATGCATGTCGAGGCACCCTCATCAACCACTTTGCGGAAGATATTTCGAGTAAAAGTTTTCGTGAGATAAGCCACTACTATTTGAAATGCTACGTGGTAAGGCAGACGAGGTTTTAAGTTGGTTGTATCCAACATGATTGTACCCAGATTACAAGTCTCGATAGAGCCTAAAGAAGCTAACAAGGCTTTCCTCTAAGAAGGGTAGCTTTGGAGGATTTCCAAAGTGGACATCGCACAAGGGGTTTGTGATAAATCTTCCACCACAGAGTAGTTCTGGGTGGCCCTTGCGTTTGGGTTATGAGAAGTTTTTTTAAATGCGCCTTTTGGAATGCGTGTCATTGTTTCGCCCAACGTCTTCTCAATCTGTAGAGGAAGAAAGGGGAGTTCAACTTCTTTACCTTTCTTAGAAGTGCTTGGTTTACTATAGTCATGTGCTCTAGTTGATATAAAAGAATCACCCCGCACCATGTATACGTTCATGGATGCGGGGTTGTTCGCAGGCGAAGGGGGTTCTTGGCCACCTCCTTCCGTGCCTGTCGAGGCTTGGGTTAGAATTTTCCCATGCTGAAAGGGATTAGTCAACACAGTAGGTTGTTGCTGTGTCACAAACTTTTGGGCCTCTGCAAGCCAAGGACACAGATGGGTCGGGTGGTCTTCCGCGCACAAGTTGCATGGATACCTCACCTTCCATTTTTCAGTGTTGTCCCCACCAGCATTATCGGTAGGTTTTTTATCCCCCTTACCCTTCTTTTGTTGTTTTTTATTCCCTTCAGGCTGCTAGGTGGCCTTTGGGTTATTCGACTGCACTATGTGTACCTCCGACATTTTGGTAGGGGGAGCAGCCAAAACAGTAGTTTGGCTGGCCACTGTGTGTTGTATAGATAACTGCTGCAACTACTTTGTCAATTGCTCAATAGGCTTTGTTTGTGCTAAACCAACAATACCATCAGCATGTGGTCCAACTCTCTATCTAGTTTTATCCATTATTGAACGTAGCGCATCTGGCAAGATGTTGTATAATAAACCGGATTGAGAATAGATGATCTCAAACTATTGATCCCTCATGATGGTGTCTTCTTCGGAGAAAAATCCTGATGTCACAACGTCTTTGGATAACTGCGGGACCAAAGACTTAAGGAACCACTCAAGCAGGAATGTTGGTGGGATTGACACCTTGATTAAACTCTTCCGACATCTCCATTCTTGGATGTGATCAGAGATATGGTCCATTGTTGTCTGTTCGAAATTGGCGAGCAGCTCTGTGCCAGTGTTGTATCTCACAAGTAATTGGAAATGGTTCAGGACAGCCATCGCCAGTTCGCCAAAAGAAGAGTATCTTGAGTGATCGAGCTCAATGTACCATTTTGCAGCACTCCCAATGAGACGTTGAAACAATCGCAACTGTACGAAGTCATATTTCAATGAGTTAGATGAGAACCAAAGATGAAAGGTAGTCACATGATCTCCTGGATCTTCATTAGGTTTGGCTTCAAACTTTGGGATGTCTGAAGGAAACTTTATTGGCATAGGAGACCAACGCAGATCATGACAAATAGGGTCATTCAACAACCTTGTCAAATTTGGCAAGTGCAAAGTCGCCAGGAAGGGAAGTTTGGGTTGTTGGTGATAACCTGGGAAAAAGGGGCTTGGGGTTTGACTGGCACTAGGTTTCTAGGAAAAGTTTAACTATTGGCCCAGATTCTGATAGGAACCATGGCCCTGGCCAGCGTATGGATTTTGCATATGTGGAGACATCATCGACTGATTTCCCAAATAGGACATAGATTTTTGGGCATGCATTATATTCGAAGGACTTTGGGAAGGGTTACCCCATGCCAGTCCCGTGGGGATAGGCATAGTAGCTTGTCAGGGGTTCCATTGATTATGGAAAGAATTACCCTAGATCGACATTCCAGAAGAGGGAACAGATCCCTGCCAAGAATTCCAAGGCCCTAATGCAGAAGAAGTTCCTAGGTTTGCCCCCTATGTAGGAATAGTACCCTGCATAGGAGTAGATTGTCCAAAAATGGGATTGCCCCCAGTCGGGAAAGCGAATGATGAGAAGGCGTTGTTACCAAATGTTTTGCTTAAAGAAAATGGTGTCGAACCTATTGTCATACTATGCGAAGGTGGTCCTTGACTCCCCAATCCAAATAAACCATGGTGTGTAGGTTGCCCAACGAACTGCTGATGCAAGCCACCGAGTGAAGGGGATGAAGGAGGTATATGGCCCCCTCCGTAAGGGAAAGCATCAAAAGGAGCAGGAGTTCCCCCATGTGACCTTGTAGAGGAGTGCTAGAGCTCCCTACCCCTAGACCTAAAGTTTGTAAAGTGGAGTAGGAAAGTACAGAACTTGTACCCGAACTAGGCATCCCGTATGAGAACGGAGGTCCTGTCGCACTTGGTGTGAAAGGAGTTGTGGCCGTCGCCAAAGATGGGATCAAAACACTGTGCGATTTAGAAGTGGTCGAGACCATGGTGGCTCAGACCGATGATGGTGGGTTAGGAGGTGAACACTCTCCTGTGGGGACAACCGTAGTGGGAATGGAAGAATTCCCAGAGGGAGTAACAACATTTGTTTCCATTGCTGTGTGCAACATTGTCTGGCGCTCGTAAAATTGGATTGGTACGATGAAAGGTGCCAAGAAATCAGTGGTTGGAGTTTCAACCGGGCCAAGAGTGTGTGCTTCAAGGTCCAAAATGGTTGATTCCTCCGAGTGTTGGTCGGGCACAATTGCTTGTAACCCGGTCGCTTCAAAAGACCCTTGTTGGTCTAGCTTTCGCCTCAATGGTGGCGGGGGTGGCTCCAGTGTAACCGGTAGTAGGCCAAGAAGCCTTCGTGATTGACAAAGCTCGTGATCCTCCATTGTGTGAGAAGATCAAAGACACTCTAAGGTAGTTTAAATGCTCAAAAGTAACACACACTAAAAAAATCCCTAGACGATAAGACAAGCAAACACTAAACTAATTGAAAGAACAGTTACAACAACCAACACTAGAGCAACTTACTGTTAGAAAAACAAGACCATGGAGCAATAAAATAAAACAAATGCAGAAACAAAACACAGAAGATACACAATACAAGAGAGACACAGATTTGCGTGGTTCACACACTGTGGGCTACGTCCACCAGAGAAATTGCCAGGTCCTTCCTTTATTATTATCCAGCAAATGAAGGGATACAACCTACAGCAAAACCCACTGTAACTTCCTCTTCTTTCTCTCACAGTCTCCTCTCTCAGAATACAATATTTTCCATCAATCATAGACACAATACATTTCCCTCATAAAAGAGGGTTGCCTTCTAGGGCAAAAAACCCTAACATAATCTCTATCGTTAGATCTGCGACATACATTTACAATATACATTTACAAGGAAATTACAATATACATTTACAAGGAAATTTTTCCTTCGAGGGCTTCGCCCTCGAACCCCTGCTGGGGGGCCGCTTGCCCCCAGACCCCCCAGCCAGGGGGATAGCCCCCCTGGACCCCGCAGAGGGGGTTCCCCCCCTCTGCCCTCTCTCACGTGGAAGAGTGTACATACTTATGGGGTGTAAATACTTCATGGGGTATAAACACGGCTAAAAGCAAGGACCTCTGAATCTGGAAGATAATCAGGCTCCACAACCAACAATCTCCCACTTGGAGACTAATCTCAACAACTCCACTATTGTTTTATATGCTGGACTCTGAACCTTCTTGGACCTGGCAAATGTCTTATCTTCATCTTCATTCTTGAAGACCAACTGAAACTAAGAAGGAACTCAGTTTCTCTCTGGTTACTCCCTTTGTTAACATGTCTGCAAGATTCTGGCTAGTGTGTATCTTTTCCAACTTCAAATGTCCATCTTCTAAGGTGGATCATATGAAGTGGTACCTCAACTATATATGCTTAGTCTTTGAATGGAAGGTTGAGTTCTTTGCCAGGTGAATGGCACTCTGACTGTCACAGTACAACCTGTTGTTCTCTTGCTTCTTTCCCAATTCCTCCATAAACCTCTGTAACCAAATCATCTCTTTACTAGCCTCTGTAGTAGCAACAT
>JZKD02S0485162.1:817699-829513 GCA_000966675.3 Picea glauca | reverse complement strand
TATATATATATATATATATACAAACGCAATTCAACATTTCAAAGGGTTTTAACAGAGGTGCCACTATCCATGGCCTCATTCATACCCAATGCATTCTTGCATTGATTTCAAATTCGTCACACTTTAGGACCGGCTCTGGGTCATGGGGTGTTGGGATTTAACCGATCCTCTCCTCATATGGTTTACTCATTTTCATTCATTCTTACAATAGAAGCCACGCTTCCTGTTATAGGCTGACCACGACCCCATATTAGTGCATATTAGACTTAGAAGTTTTGCATGAATGCGCTCACGCATTATGCCTTCATTAATAACCGTGGTGCCAATACTCATGGCCACCCACATTTGATTTTCTCTAACACCTATACCTCGTGAGTAAAAATGTCGGAAGGTCCTCCTTCCTCAATGGGATATCCATTGTCTGTCCTTTATGAAAATATGAATTTCCTGGAAGTAATTCCATGCAACATGCTATCTAAGAGCACTTTTTGTTTCCAGTCGTTCCTTGATTGGTCCACGTGTTCATGACATATCAGTTCATGAATTTTTCTGAGGGTTACAACCAKTGTTTACTACCAGAGGTTCATGCCTCCATTATTCAGGTCATCCTCCCYRAATMATACCCTACTCGGGTATCCAAGGCATACAACTGTCCTTTTCAATTTTCAGGTATAGCATGCAATAATAAATATTTCGGAAGGGGTTCTTACCAAATCCCTTCATACCCGGTGCCACACGGGCACTAATACCTTTATACTTGTTCTTGGCTGCTTGCACCCCTTCTCTGTCCTCTAACTTATCAGTAGTACTTTAGCGGGATTTCCACAGTCCCGTCAACAACCTTTCGACCGCAGCCTTTCCATGGTCACCCTCTGCTTGAGGTTGTTCATTATTGGCAACTGTCTTCCTCAACAGTTCCAATATTATTCCTTTCTACACATGGAATACACCATAGGCATATTAATCGTCATGAAATTGAAATGAAAATATCATAGCGTTTAATTAATGAAAATATTTTCAGGCATGTCTAGCATATCTGTATGCACTTCATCACATTATCCTTAATGTTTTTTTTTTCATGAGCATAACATAATAGTTCTCAATCATTTTCACAGTGTTACAACCATAATTATTATGGTGTCAAAGCATTTTTGTTCATCAATGTACTAACTTCCTCATTCCATAGAAACGTAATGCACAGCAAGGGAAGAATTGAGGGCTCTCCCCTTCTCCCAATTCTTTCTACATCGCCCGGGATTTTTAGCCCAGTCAAGTTATCCCTAAGGTCTCACTGCCTTTCCTTAATCACAGCTTCAACCAAGCTGTATCGATTAAACGTACTCATTTATTCAGTTAATCATACTTAGGGGTTTATTGGCCTCTTACCAACCAAACTAGTTTCCACAACTGCTCCTTTTCTGAGCAGCCCTGGTTTAAGCCCATACTAACTCTTAGGATAATTCAACATGCTTTAGTAGCAACTCTTTGTTCATAATGAGTCAGGAACATGTGCATCCTACACACTTCCATTAGGTTATTAGAATGGTCAATATTCGATTATTAGTCTTCTATTACTTACATGATTTTTCCAAAATGTAATCCAGGATTCTTATACATGGTCAGGCCTTGCAACTCCTTGTCCAACCTTCAACAATTATCAGGGTTGTGAATTTGTTCTTCTGACAGAGACCTTATACAGTTCCTTCACCAGGAACTCCTTCAGCATGCAACTTCCTTGTTGCAGATCCATCACCACCTGTGATGGCCTCAACCTTGAGTTATCTTTTTAGTGKTCTACCAAATATTCCYTTAAGGAATATAACATGCATCTYTGTTAACTTACATMTAYGATGTAYTTAACCACTTTCATAATCCTARGCCTTCATGTAGCTATCATAGTTATATTTCATAGCCTACATACATTTCCATTTTTAAAATTAGTCATCTCAGGATTGTTCACAGTCCTTCTCATTGTGATCTGCAAAGGCATAACCATTTGCCTCTTATCATGACAACAGAGAATCCTTGCTCGTTTACTCTTTCATTTAATTGTACTGGATCTTTCCCGAGGATATGGAGTACATTCCCTTTAAGCTATCCTTCAAGACAGATCCTTCATGACTCTTCAGAACAGACTCAACCATGCATCCATGGTATTCATTCGATTTTGGAAAGTGTAAGTCTTGCCTCATGTTTCACTCATCAAGGCCATCATGTTGGGCCTTTAGTATATTTATACTCTTACATCATACATGTGCATTACTTTGCACGTTCAATATACCATTCATACCTTACTGGTATGAGTATTAGGCTTCTTAATATGAATCTCCTTGGTGCATTGACTCATGCACTATTCATCATATTATCTCACGCCTTCTCCTCATGCGAACACCGGCGCTGCCCACGATCCAAACTAAAAGGCGCTTCGCATTTCGCAATTTCGGAATTTCCGTTGCAAGGAACTTTGTTTCCTTGATTCCTGAAATCCAAAATCCTGAAAGACCGAGGCTAGGGTTTTCTTGGATCTTTCATCCACATGACCCTTTGCTCGGAACCTGGGATCCATTCTCAGACACGCATCAGGATCCCATATTTCAGTGAATCCATGGACAACACTCTATCGTTTCCCAACTTCTATTATATGCGGGCCCGACAGGTCTGGATCCCACGGTCCAGATTTCTCCAACAATCATCGGTCCTGATTAACTCGGTGATTTACCTGGCGTGACCTTGGGAAGTCTACGCTTCCATTTTCCCCGTAGACAAAACCTCAAAGATCTAGATCAACGACTCTCATTGATTTCGATCTAACAGATATTACTCCTCCTGATCTTATGAGTGATGAGAGGTTATCATCCTTTTCTTCCTCGCTGATTAATTAGGTCTAACGGTCACCAATGGCTCTCCAACCAACGGTTGTGATTATGTTGCGATTTCGCATTTCACGACTTTGGGACTTCTATTATGGAAAACCTCGAATCCTTTGATCTCCAGAATTGCAAAATTTTCTCTGGACGATCAATGGTCCAATTCACTCTTTGATCAACGACTATGATATTTTCGCGAATTTCTCCTACTATATCTTCTGAGATTTTTAAGTTACTTACAAGGCTAATCTCATAGTCCTAACTCATATGGGTGTTACCCTCTCCTTATGGAAATGACCAACAAGGGTCACTCTTGGGAATTAGAAGCAGTCTCAAAGGAATCCTCAAACAGGTTATCCTCAGGGTCGATTTTAACCATTATAGGTCAGGTAAATCTGACCCTACGTATTTTTTCGCCAGTCCTCTCAATCATGAGGAATTGTATGCTCAAGGTTTAATATCTTAATAATACAGTGGTCATAACTTTCTAAGAATCCTACCCATCTTACCAAATTTCCCAAATCATGAACGGGTTCTTCCTTTGGGTATTAATCCTTGCCTAACCAGCCATCTTAATCACAACAGACTCTACCTGCTTTAGTAGGTAGCCATCGTTACGCTAAAATAGAACAACTCAGTTCCTGTCCCTTGTCTGGCTCATGTAGCTTCATAGCACAATTTATTCTACCTCTATCATTAGCACTCAAATCTTATCCGTGATATTGATCAGTGCATCCCTACTCCTATAAGAGTAGTTGCCATTTTAACATAAGGGTTATAGGAATTTCCAAGTTACAGTTTCATTCTGCAGTCCTTCTCCTTAAAGAGAGACACCGATAACAATATCTTCTAACACGGCTCGTGCTTGAGCCCAAGCAAGCCAAGTGTTGTAACCATGCTCTAATACCACTTTGTAACATACCTACTACCTAATTTAATTTTTCTGGTCCTCTGTCGGACTCAAACACCTAAATAACCATGGAGACCCAGTGTAAGTTGGCTCTTTCTCTCTCCTACATAGCCTTCTGCACCTTGACCGCAGTCTTCCCTGATCTTAATTTCAGGTTATCAGGGTTTCGTCTTTCCCGTTGTCAAGAGTTCTTGTATTCTACAATCCCCGATCACCGATGATCTCCTTTTTGGCCTTAGCCCCTCCCTGGCTAGGCTCCTAGTCCACATGACCATGCACACAAAACCGCAGCCTTATAGCTTTCCTTTCATCGGGGTTTCAGGCTTTCTAATACCAAAGTGCATATGCACCTTGGATCCACGATCCTCCGATTCCCGATGCGCTCCAACGTTTGCTAGTCCCCTGGGCTAGTCTTTTGGGGTCCATACAACCTCCCTTTATATGACCGCCACCTTACCTCTCATCGGAGTTTCAGGGTATTCAATGCCAAAGAGCATATGTCCACGGGATTCCCGATTCCTTGAATCCCGACTATCCTGTTTGCTGATAGCTGGCCCCTCACAGTGGCACTATCCTCCTTCTTTGATGTGCTGATAGCTGCCCCCCCACTCATCGAGGTTTCGGACTTCGCGATTCTAAAATGCAGAGATTTCATGTCCACGAAATCCCCGATATGCCGATCCCCGACTTTCCTCGGATCTCCGACACGCGTCCTAAAGGGATGGACGGTCCAGGTTAAGCCTCAAACTTCGCCAAATGCCCACCCAAAACAAAAATTATCTGTGTGAGTCCCGATGACCCAAACACCGATGACTCCCGATGGTTTCCACTTGTCCCAATCAGATGGCCGGCTCTGATTGTATCGGGGGTTTTCACTATGGATTTCCTCGACCTTTTGCTCACAAATCTCTCGATTTGCTGACTCTCTTCAGATCTCTACCACGTGTCTCACCCTAATGGACAGTCCAGATCTGATCTTGCTATTTCAAGACTTATAGTGTCCTTATTCCCTTGACCTCATGATCTCTAATATCTCGATGCCGAATATCCCAACTCTCTATGGATTTCTGACACCTGTCTCACCAAACGGACGACTCAGATTTTACTGGAGTTTTCACTTCGGGCTTCCCTGATCTCCTGTCCATGGGAATGTCGATATCCCAACTCGCGATAGTAAACCTTGATCTCTGCCATGTGTATCCTCAAACAGACGATCCAAATCTTCCCGGCGTTTCGAGACTTGAAGTGTTTTGATTTTCTTGTTCTCGAAAATCCCGATATGCCGATGGTTGGAATCCCGATGGTAACCCTTGGGCAGTTCCTATCCGATCCGACGGCTGACGGGTAATTGCACCAATATCTAACGGTCTAGATCCATTCTTCCTGTGCACATTCCAGAGACTAAATTCTGATCATCTTAACCCTATCCAACGGCCGACGAGATTTCTGAATGAGATCCAATGGCTGTCGATCTACCCCTTCTATAGGCTTAACTTGGTACACCCTGAACGTAGAAACCAACAGTCCAAGTCTCCTTCTCCATCCGATCTGACGGCTCAGGTCCATTCCCCTCACGCATTTCTTCCACTACTTTGTGGATGTGGAAAGATCAACGATCCAAATGTTCTCATGGACCTTGGGGAATCTACGATCCCGATTTCCTCGCTATTCACGAAGATAGAGGGAAAAGGGGCAAGATGTGTAACGCTCTTACTACTTCCATCAATCTGATGGTCATGAATGACCATGGGTATTTCGACCAGGTATCATCTGTCGATTCGTTACTTATTCCTACGCTACTACTTCAGAATTTGAAGAGGGTCATTCCTCCTCGTGAAGGGTTATTAAGACTTGCGCGTTCAAGTCCTTTTTCTGGGTTCTTGGTGAACCTTTCTACGGAGGGAAAGTATCTGTGACGAGATCTATTCTAGGGAATCCCTGGAGACGGGTAAGGGGAAACATCCTCCCGAGGATGGACTGGAAGTCTGACTTGATTCGACTCATGCATAATTAAATTCATTTATCAGCATAAGCCATGCATGGTTTTTCTGTTATAAGCATATATCTAACATTACTTATCAAAACACTGTACAAACATTCTTATGCTGTAATCATTCACAATTTCACAGTTCTATAAGCATATATGCAAATATATGAATTTCAATAAGCAATATGTAAAACACTTATCAGAAATAACACCAGAAGTGGGTGCAACTGCTAAGAGGAGTGCTCGTTTCCACCCAACCGTAGACTGAGCGACTCCCAACGAATTTACCACTAACCACCCCCGAGCTGAGACCACGATGCTCTGAGATTGCGTCTCTCTGTCTTCCAGTGACCAGGAGCGAAGGTTGTAATCCTTCCTCTCTGCTATCACTCACTCTGTGTAATGCCAGAGTTCCCCTCACGTCTTCCCCTTTCCAATCGCTTCTGCCATACGCCTTATCCTCTCGTGAGGTTGCATGTGGCATGATTACCCTCGTGCTGATCAGGCCTGACGGCTCTATGGATAGGCAGTTCACCTTCCCATCCCTCATTAATCCTTCAACCTACCAGCCTGCAAGGCATTAAATTCAGGGCCAGCGAGCCACTTTTGGTTCTTTGGGCTAGTGGAGTCCAAATACGGTATTTAATTCTTGGTGTAAGTTAACACCAGCTTTCCAGGTGCCTTCCACCGCCATCGTGGTCTCTTTTTTTGCACATCCCCTCTCAGCAGTCCTGCAATATAAATTCCTAATGTTATTACATTCACCGACCTTCTTCATAAGGTCCATTCACGTCATACATTCACATTGTCATCATGCTTTAGCATGGTAATTCTTATATTAGGATTAATTACAAATTTGGGGGAAATAGGGTGTTACACTCTCAGATTCAATATTATTGAATGTGTTAGAGGAAGCTACAACCAAGGATTTATGGGATAATTTGGGGAAGTTGTATCAGTCTAAGTCCCTAGTAAATAAACTATTCCTGAGAAATAAGCTGTATAACCTAAAGATGAGAGATGGAGACTCAATGGCAGAGCATTTGAATGCCTTCAATATTGTGGTAAGTTAGTTAGTATCTGTTGAGATTAAAATTTCAAATGAAGATAAGTGTATCATTTTACTGTGTTCTTTATCAGACTCGTGGGATAGTATGGTTGTGTCCATAGGTATTAATACATTTGCCTTGAAGTTTGATGAAGTGGTCTCATCCTTTTTGCTAGAAGAGATGAGACAAAAGAATATGGAATGACAGAGCACAGACACATTATTTGCAAGAGGATGCTCCGAGGAAAGAAATAGATCTAAGTTCTCAAGTGGGAGATATAAGTCTAAGGGTAGATATAAATCTCCTTGAAATTTTGTAAAGGTATGTTGGAGATGTGGAAAAGAAGGGAACTACAAGAAGTAGTGTAGATCCAAAGTTGAGAAAAAGAAGGGATCCAAAGAATCTCTTTCTACAGAAGAAAATACCTCCAAGGAAGAAGGAGGGGATGTGTACTTGGCTTTGTCAAGCACACATGCAAATCATGAGGCATGGTTGGTTGACTCAGGTGCATCCTTTCGTATGACTCCTCACATGGAGTGGTTCTATGAATATGAAAGGTATGATGGAGGTAATGTTTTCTTAAGTGATGACTCGACAAACAGAATCATAGGTTGAGGAAAAGTCAAGTTGAGGCTCATAGATGGAAGGGTTAGAACACTACTTGGTGTTCTACACATTCTAGGATTGGCCAGAAATTTGATTTATGTAAGCCAAATGGATGATGTAGGGGTAAAAGCAATATTTGAAAAAGAAACCTACAGGATGGTTCGAGGAGCAATGGTGTTGTTGAAGGGAGTTTGGTTTGGAACTCTATATAAGCTGCAAGAAATCACTATTAGTGATGGGTGTAATAGTTCCATTGTTCTTGATATTGGATTTGAAGAAGAAAGAACTCCTACAGTCTCTGGAGAAAAGGTTATGTTGTGGCATCAAAGACTGGGGCATATCAGAGAGAAGGATATTTGACTACTACACAGTAAAGGTATGGTTGAAGGTATGTCTAAATTCTCTCTAGATTTTGATTTCTGTGAACATTGTGTATATGGGGAGAAGAATCAGGTAAGATTCCCCTCTGGTGCAATGAGGGCAGAAGGAATTTTACAGCTAGTTGACAGTGATTTGATTGGACATGTGTCGGTCCCATCATTTGGAAAATCTATGTACTATGTATCATTTATAGATGACATCTCGAGGAATACTTGGATATATTTCCTCAGGAAGAAATATGAAGTCTTTGACAGGTTTAAAGAGTTTAAGTCTCTTGTTGAGAATCAAGTAGAGAAAATTATTAAGGTGCTGAGGACAGATAATGGCAGAGAGTTTCGTGGGAATGAATTTGAATAATTTTGTAAGAAGTGTGGTATAGTGAGGAAGAAGACTACTCCATATACACCTTAGTAGAATGGAGTTATAGAAAGGATGAGCAGGACGCTGATGGAAAAAGCAAGGTACATTCTCAGTGGTGTCGAGTTAGGGAAAGAATTCTTGGCAAAGTTAGTGGGTACTGCATGTTACCTGGTCAACAGATCACCCTCATCAATGTTGGATGACAAGAATCCACAAGAGGTATGCACTGCTAAGAAACCTTCTCTCACACATATCAAGGTATTTGGCTGTGATGCATATGTTCATGTTCCAACGGAAAACAAGAGTAAGCTAGATAAGAAGGATGAAAAGTGTATATTTATTGGATATAAAGATGGTCTCAAAGGTTATAATATTTGGAACCCAGAAACTAAGAAGGTAGTGTATATTTGAGATGTGGTATTTAGAGAAATGAAGGATATTGTTAAACAGGAAGTCCTACAAGGTAAGGAAGAACCAGATAAAATAGAGTTTGATTTAAAGGATGATGAATTAGACTCTACATAAGAACATGAATCAGAAGAAGAAGATCCTCATACTCCAGTATTAAGGAGATCGGTTCGAGAAACAAGGCTACCAGAAAGGTATAGTCCATCTGATTTCCGTTCAAATTTTTCTTTGTCTATTACTGATGATGATCCTAGAACTATTAGGGAGGCAGTGGATTTAGAGGATGGAAATCTTTGGAAAAAGGCCATGGACGAAGAAATGGCAGCCTTGGATAAGAATGAGGCTTGGGATCTAGTGGAGTTTCCGACTGGAAGAAATCCCATTGGAAACAAATGGGTATTTAAAAAGAAGTTGAATGCAGAAGAAAAAGTGGAGAAATACAAAGCTCAGTTAGTAGAAAAGGGTTATTCCCAGGTTGAGGGAATTGATTTTGGTGATATTTTTTCTCATGTTGCCAAGTTAACTTCAATAAGTTTTTTGTTATTTGTTGCTACTGCATTTGATTTTGAGGTATAATAGATGGATGTGAAGAAAAATTCCTACATGGGGATCTAGAAGAAGAAATCTATATGAAGCAACCAAAATGATTTGTTATGAAGGGAAAGAAGGAATTGGTATGAAAGATGAAAAAGTCCATGTATGGTTTAAAACAATCACCAAGGATGTGGTAACAAAAATTTGAAACTTATATGTTGGGACTTGGTTTTGTTGGATCATGTTGTCATTGATGCCAAAGGATTGATGTCAAAGGATTGATTTCAACGGAACAATGTCTTGTCATATTATATTGATGGATCATATATTCTCCTTGATGTCAATGGATTGATTTCAAGTGGAGTCATAGTCATATGATGTCATGCATAGATGAAGATGGATCAATGAGTTGTCATTGATATATGATGGATCGATGTGGTTTCATTGATATATGATGCATAGTTGGATTGATGTAAAGATGACTCATTATTGTCTTATCATGGTTGATAAGGAGTAAAAATGGATGAACTCCAAAGTGTTACCCTTATGTTGAAATCCCTCACGGGAAGATGCTTTGCGGTTGAGTTATCCTAGAAGTATGGTTAGATAACCAATGCTTAATTGTGGAATAATGAGATTAATATCATTGAATTTGTAAGTGAAACTATCCTAAATGGATAGTTCTTGTCATTCCATTTCCGGTGGTATGTGGAACGTCACATAACTCCTCACAGTTTGAGAGTTATGGCCTTACGAAGTTGGAGGACCCTCATATGATGGCTAGAAGCCCCAAAAGGTGAAAGAAGTCAAAGTGCTTGCAAAGAAGAAATTATTTAATAATAAAGTGAAGTGACAAAGTGAAAGAGAATTATTTAAATAATAAAGTGAAGTGATAAAGTCAAAGAGGATTAGTTAAATAATAATGTGAAGTGACAAAGTCAAGGAGGATTATTTAAATAATAAAGTAAATGGAGAACTTTCTAATTATGGAAAGTGGTTATAAGAAGGTTAACCCTAAAATGAGGAAAATGGGTTAAGTGGTCAAGTGGCTATTGGATACATGGACAAGTGGCAAATTGGGCAAAGTTGGACATAAGTGACTACGTGGACAAAGTGGCTATGCGGAGAAAGTGGCCTAGAAGATGCTTCTAAGGAAGATACTTGGAGAGTATAAATAAGAGGCAAGGGTCTCTTGTGAATATCATCTCTTGAGAACATATTGAAGATATATTCTGAGAGAGAGAGTGGTTGGAGGATCTCATGGACGCATCAAAGTTTCCGTAATTCCAAGATATTGAGGACAAAAGTTTTGGAAGTTCAGAAACCCTAGTACGTGAGCACCAGTGGACCCGAGAGCATACATACATAGGCTGTAGTGAGCCATAGTGCATACACACATGGGATGAAGGAGGACAGAGCACGTACAATAGGTGGAAGTCATGAAGACTTGAGTGTGAGCTAGTGTCAGTCTTTTGAAGGTTGAAGCAAGTTCCATATCTGCATTCTATGGGCTCAGATATGTCATAGAAACTCTGGTATGTTTACATATTTGTCTTGCTCATTGTATAATGCTTAAGTAATTCTTGGTATGGATGTTGTGATATTGTTATGTTGGTTGATTGATAGAGTGAGCAACACTCTTATGGTTCAATACTAATATGATATCCATAATATATTGGTTGCTTATACATGATTAACTAGCATTCATATTGTATAGTATGGAGCATGAGTATGTTGTTGGAGAGCATGGATGTATTGAAATTGGTTATGGTACAGATTCGACAGTGAGAGACATAAGTGGATGTGATTGAGGGCTACGGAGGATTTGAGATTTTCATGAAGAGAAATCCCTAAATACTCAGAAGGAATACACAAGTTGTAGTACAGACAAGCTACATACATACGTGAGTTGTACTACTGGTAGGGCGCGTACATACACGTGTTGCACTACTTACAGGTCGTGTACCTGTTGACATATTGGTATATGTTGAGGATTGATTCCTCTTCTCAGTTTGTGCTGAGTTGTGTAAGATGAGTCTTGCCTTACAGAGTTGGTGCTCTTGTAGAGTTGTACTCTATTCAGTTGTTACTGATAACCCAAGGATTGTAGTCCGTAATAAAAAGAAAATTGTACATACATCTTGTGTTCTTTGTGTTCCTTATGGTGATGAATTATTGATGATATATGTTTCTGGTATATGTTGCTGATGTATGTTCACATTTAATTGGTTATAAATGAAAACAATAAGTAATGAGTAAATAGTAATTGCTAACTAAGGAGTTGTGTGAAGGGAAGTTGAAAAACATCCCTACATTGATTCACCCCCCCTCTCAGTGTGGTCGATGTGTCCAACAATTGGTTTTAGAGAAGGCCTTCACTATAAGCCTTAACAAGATTGGAAGATATCCATGGAAACACAAATGGATGATGAAGCTCCCATCCTTGATGAGGAAAATTATTCTACATGGAGAATAGAAATGAAAGTGCATTTGAAGGAAATAGTAGCAGGTGTTTTGAAAGAAACTATTCATGGATCAGTTCCTTTGAAGAACAAGTCAAAGTGTTAATTTTTATGCCATTATTATAGTTCTTTGCGTTTCAATAGATAAGATCATCATAAGAACAAGATCACTGAGAAATACACATTCACAAGAGACACAACATTTATCCTGGGAAACCCTCTAGGGGAAGAAAACCCAACAAAAACTTCC
>JZKD02S0485162.1:761593-771773 GCA_000966675.3 Picea glauca | reverse complement strand
TCTTTTTTACCTGCACCTCCGCAGGATCATGAACCCACCATTTCATCCACCATCAGTTTTCCCATCTGCGAACCTATCTCCATTTCACCAACCTCATACAGAAACTCGCCAATGGAGCCCCTACCCTTCATCAGTTTCTCATGACAGTTCTGCCCTACCTGGGGCACGCATTTCACACTATGGCACCCGTTTCTGTATTTGTACATTTTTCCCCAAAATTATTTATTATTTATTATTTATTGTACAAACACCTTTATTTCCAGTCATTACATTCTTTGTCATCACCGTTGGCGACCTGCTCTCTTTTGGCCACACGCAACCCATGTCACCCTTGGTTGGAGCATTACTTATCATTTACCCTTGCCGACATTGTCCATATCTTCAGAGTACCCCACAGGTCAGTTACCTCTACCCTCTGAATTTGTTCACCTTGTCCCACCTCTGGCACAAATTAGCACCAGTCCTGTCGTCCCCCTGACACTCGACCTTGTTACGCGGTTGCGGCCACTGTTTTCCTCATACATCCTCCATCCAAGGGAAGTCTTGAGTCATCCCACTTCTTGACTTCGTCCATGTACCTCTGCCACTTCCTCACCTCAGTAGATTCCACAGAGCCCTTTGCTTCTCGGAGTCGTGTTTCCCTTTTGTCGACATCAGCACACTTTTCCAGAAGGGCGACAGTATCTTGATTCTCATTCCCTATTTTAAATGAGAGATCTCGGACGACACAGGGGGAAACACCATCGCTCCCTGATGTCGTTGGCCCCCATAACATTCGACGCCAACACTCTCTCATGTTATGGTGGGTCTTACTTTGCGACTATTACAGTTAGTTTTCTGTCATTTGCCGAAGACCTCTGAACGTGGTAGGGCCATCAATGCCCACATCATCGTCGCTTGTTTATTCTAGCGATCATTGCCTATTTTATTCAGAGTATGTTCCTTTGTAGACTTGTCTTCTGCCTTTATCATTACTTCCCCTGAGGGCGCTGCAGTTTTCTACACCAACATTTCCGTCATCTTTTTTCAGAGTTACATTACACGAGCATGGGGCATGCCCGCCTCGTTTGTACACAGTTGTATATTTTTTATGCACGTCTCTCAGAAGGTCGAGACACTGGTTCCTTTTCTCTCCAACGGATAGCTCCGAAGGGTCCCACTCTTGCTTTCCCTTACAACCACATGCTCAGTAGAAGAAACATTGATGGATTTCAGCTATACATTTGCTCCTAACCTCATCCATCAGGGGGCATCTGTTATCACTGAAATTTTGTCTGCACATGGAGACAAGAACTCAACATCAGCAAAACAACAATGAAGTCACTCATGGCACTGAATTAATTTCACAACACTCAAGAAGGGAAAAAACTATACAAAGTAACCAAAAATTGAAGGGTGTTTTACAACAGCTTTATGCGCGCGCATATGCGCGGGACAAAAATGTGTTATGCATGCGTGCACGCCCGACGCACGACTGTCCACACAAAAAGCCACGCATCTGCTAATACGACGCATTAATTGCGAAGGTCGGCCTCTCGACCACCTACAGACTGGCCCCCAAGGTGATTTGACCCTCAAATTAGAGTCGGCTCTACAAAAACGGTGTATTAAATGACCTAAACGAACCCTAATGCGCCCCTATTCACACCTGGAGATGGTTAGAAGACCTCCCTTGAAACTGCTATAAAAGGCTGTGAGGACTCATTGTTTCAACAGGGAATTCAAAGCATTGTTACGCTGTCCAGATGATTCAGAGCTCAGTCTTTGACAAACCATTCATCAGCAGTGTAACCCAGAGTTCTTTCACCACTCAGTTCAGTTCTGTTCATTTTGTAAGGAAAGCATAGTGTTGAGGGCCCCGAAGAACCTTCCGCTAGAGGGAGGAGGAACCCCTGGTCCCTCTCTTCTGCGTGCGCTCTGGTTTCAATAAAGCACATGCTTGAAACCTTTGATGACACTTGTGTCTGATGTTTAATGTTCCTTGTTTATTTTTGTAATGTTATTTTCTTTCAGTTCGTAGTTAGATTATAGTTTGTTTCTGTTTCTGTTAACCCATTCTGTCCACAGCATCCTGTTCTGCCTTGTCAAGCCCAACAAGGCATGCTAGTGCTCCCATTTTTGCTCACCTGGCGATGATTCGAGCACGAACAATTATATCCACCAAAGTGACCACTGGCTTCACTGACATGAAGTTCAACCAACACTCTTTTAGACTCCTTTTCTAAACAATGCAGAAAAACACCATCAAAGTTCTTTTGAAATGATATATCATTGATCAAATGGAAAGATGAAGATTTAAGCCTAAGTGCTCTTTTATTTTTGGGATCAATATTGCAGGGAGAATATCCATGCATTAAATAGAACCTAATGTTCTCATACCAAGAATTGGGTGTAGCTTGTGCACAATTGATCAGTTTTTCATTATGTTGATTTACAGTTGAGGTGTTTATTTGAATTTCTTATTCTTCAACTGAATCAACCACTAGTTTACACAGGACTTGAACTCTAACAATTTGGGTAGGTATTATTTCAAGGTCATATTCCTTTAGTGATGTCATCCAATTTGCCCTTTTCTCACCCAACTCTTTTTGTATTAATAGGTTTCTAACAGCGGGGTAAGGAACAACAACTTTGGTTCTATATTTCAATAGGTAAGACCAGAAGTGTTTCACTACTTTAAAAACAACATATGTCTGTTGATCTACATTTTGGGTAATTAAGTTATGCTCCTTTAAAATCAGAGCTCATAAAGGCAATGGGTATATCATTACTTTCAACTTTTTTCTGTGTAAGCACAACAACATAGGATTTGTCAGATGCAAAAGTGTAAACAGTGAAATCCTGAGAAAAATAGAGACTCATCAAGGAAGGGGATTCTACTATTGATTTTCTAATTGAATCGAAAGCATGACTTTCTTGTTGTCCCTAATGGTAAAAAACATCCTTTTTAATTAAATTTTGTAATGGTCTAACCATTTCTGAGAAACTCAGGACAAATCTTCTAACAAAATTAATCTTGCCCAAAAAGGATTGCATGGAATGTTTGGAAGAAAGAGGGGGAAGTTTAGCAATGTCTTGGGTTCTTTCAGGATCAATAATCATTCCATCCTTAGACACTATAAACCCAAGCAGTTTACCTTGCTCTACTACAAAGACTGATTTCTTAGGGTTGATAGATATGTCGAACTTGCGTCATCATTCCAAGACAACCCTAAGGTGAGACAAGTGATTTTTCTTGTTTTTTGAAAAGAGAGTGACATCATCAAGATAGACCACAACTGACTGGTTAATGAGGCCATGGAAATAAATACCCATTGCTCTTTGGAAAGTGGCACCATCATTTATCAATCCAAAAGGCATTTTTCTATAGGCATAAGTGCCCCATGGGGTATGAAAGGTGGTTTTCAGCTAATCCGAAGGAGACATAAGGACATGGTTGTATCTAGAAAAACCATCTAACAAAGATAGTATTTCGGAGCCAGACACATGTTGTATAATTTGTTCCATTGGGGGAACAAGGTAGTTGTCTTTATTAGACACTTGATCTAGATTTTGAAAATTGACACAAAGTCGAATTTCACCACTTTTCTTCCTTACAGGGACTATGTTAGACACCCATTGGGTATGCCTAACCAAAAAAATTATATTTGCAGTTAGTAATTTATTTAGTTTCTTTTTAATAGTAGGTTCCAATTTAGGATGCATTTTTCTCAATTTATGTTGAAAAGGATGAGTCTGGGGTTTCATAGGGATTACATGTTGTATGATGTTTGGATCGAAAGTTTTCAGGTCATTGTACTTCCAAGCAAATACATCTTTAAATTATTTAAATAATTTTATGAAAGCAAATATTTCTTGCTTGGAACATCCCTTTCCTAGATTAATATTTTTAGGATTATCTCGTGTTCCTAAATTTACAATTTCACAGAGCAAAGAGGAACTATTAGTTTTGCAATTTAATACCCCTCTGAACTTGTCATTCAAGTCATAAAATTTCTCTAATCTCACAACAGATTTGGGGATAGAATTTACCAGTTGGGATGTTGATTGCGGATATCGAGGATCATATATTACTGTAAATTCTCGGAGATTCTCGTCATGAGTGCCTTCATCAATGACTGCATATTGGAAGGAGTCTTCCATATGCAAAACATTTATGATCTTTTGATCATCATCAAATACTCTTCAGTTCATGATATTGTCTGGAATTGATGGCCTGAATAACAATTCGATCGAAAATGTGTTAGGAGAAAAACCTTCAGCAGACAACAATCTAGAAGCAACATTGGCTAGTAAATCATCTTTTGAATTACTCATCCTAGGTATGGAATTTATATTAAATCCTAAAAATTTGTGCATTAAACCCCATACCTCGGTTTGGTAATTCTTAAGATGCAACGACAAACAATGTATTTCATTTCTTACCTATTTGACTATTATTTCTGAATCACCAAATACTACCAAGTTCTGCACATCCATGTCCAGTGCTTTACTAAGTCCCTGCAGAAGTTTTTCATACTCGGTTGTGTTGTTAGTGCATTCAAATTCTAAATGACAAGCAATAAAAGTTTTATTACCTGTAGGGTTGATGATCTCACAGCTAGCACCTGCCCCTTCTCGAGATTTTGATCCATCGAAATACAAGGACCAAATTTGTGTGTCATTAGCAATACCTTGGGTACTTGGAAAAGATGATTTCTGAGTTTAGGCTGTCACTTCAGATTGTTGTTCCGGATTAGTGATAGAGGAAACCTTGGTCATGAAGTTACCAAAAAAGGTATTCATTCCCTACGTTTCAAAAACATTTATGGTGGTAATGAAAGGCTCATTTGGATCATTCAAATCTGTCATGGTATGCTTAAGGTAACATTCTCAGTTTATTCTAATCTTATTGGGTTGTCCATTCTCAGGCAACCACAAATGAGACCAATCTGTAGAAAAATAACTGTGTAGCTGTTCTGACCAATCCCTGCTTAAAAACAGAACATAAAATTCAAGAATGTCAACCATGATAATATAAATTACCCGATGAACTTTGGAATTGGACGATAACCTAATCAACACATTTTTATGTTCACCGATCACTTTAACATTCGTTCGATCTAGCTGAATAATTTTTAGATTAGAAGGTTTTACTTTTGCATTAATTTTATGGCATACAGACAAAGGCATCACATTTGATGACTCACCAGAGTCAACCATACAATTATGTACATTCCTATTAAAAATTTCAAATGTCAATAAAAATGGGGGGACATTCTTACATGCGGAAACAACAGAATTTTGTTGATTTTTTATTGCTGTCCCTGAAACAATTTTGTCTAGATTTCCTATAGTTTTTTCTGCCAAATCCCTTTTGTCTTGATTTTCAGATGTCCTTTTAGTTGGGACATTTTTGGCTGCGTTTAATTCAACGCCTGCTGATTTTTTTCTGCTAAGATCATTCTTTTTACTATTTTCAGCGATGCCTTGAAGCATTTTCTACAAAATAAGAGGAAATTTCAGCAGTTCAAAAACATAAATATTTTCCCTCAATTTTTTCAGATCTTCAATTAAATCGTATTCTAAAATTGGGGTAGCTAGACTTTGTCTAGTCTCAGTTTTCTTTGGCTGTTTGGAAACAACATTTTTATTCACCTCGGGTGAGGGCTTGTTTTGTGTTTTTCTTCTGGTGTTGTAAGGATGGGCAGTTTCAAAATTTTCTTGAAAAATACTATATGAGAAATGCCCGAAAATAGGAGGAGAAGAGTCTTCCTCTTCTAGTATTTCTTCCTCAGCTGTATCATCAGGATTTTCAGGAGGAGCAGAAGAAGAATTGTCATGTGCTTCCAAAATTGTTTGCAAAGCATAATGTAAACTTTCAAAATTTAGACCTTCTGTGGTTGGGTTTGGCCAATTGGGAGGAAAAGGTTTTCTAAAAGGAGGTTTGTAACTTCCTTTACTCATAGATGCATCCTCGGTGAATATTTTCAAGTCAACAACCTGATTGGACAATTTTTGGAAAGCTTTCTGCAAGATCTCCAGGTCTAAAGTTTCTTCTTGATTTTTAGGTTGAGGAGGCCTAGTGAGAATTTCAATTTTCTTCTTAGAAGGTGGATTTGTTTGAGCTTTACTACTAAGATTGTCTTTCAAGCTCAATATGTATTTCTTGATTTGACTTGCCTCCTCCAAGGATTCTAACAATGTGTTCTTTATGGATCTTTTCACCCATATTTCTATGTTATTATGCAGGGCCTTAGTATAATATGCAACAATTAAGCTTTATGCAGGCATCGAATCTATGGGGATTTTGTTTTTCAGAGTTAGGAATCTCTGGTTAAAGTCTTTAAATTTTTCTTTAAGATTCATCTTTAAACTAGAGAGTTCCATAACCAATACTTATGGAGATTTATCATCTCTGAATTTCTCGAGAAAACAAGTTTCAAACCTGTCCCAAGAGACAATGGTCTGAGGCTATTGGGAAAAATACTAGGTTGAGGCATTTCCCTCAAAAGTATAGGGGAATAGTCTACATACGACGTCTTCATGTTCAACATTCCAGAGTCTAATAGCTAGTATAATTTTTTTAATGTGATCCTCAACTGATTGCTTCAAATATGGATCAAATTTAGGAAGCCATTTCTCTGGATGTTTTGGCAATGGGTGTTGGAGTCCAGGAACAACCACGACATCTTGATCGAGCTAAGGTATGGCAGGATTATTTTGGTTTTCCATGGGATTTGGTGGTGTCAAAGGTTGATATAGTTCTGATGAAGAATTGCCTTCATACAAAGACTCTCCACCTAAAGAGGATGGAGAAGAATCAGGCAGGGATGGTGGAATACCAGCTCCTGCAACACCAAGGATTGGTGCTTCAACTAGATTGGTAATATTACCACCTGAAATTTTTTTGGGTAGACCATTGCCTTGAAGTTGTTCTTGAAGGCTTGTAAAATCAAGGGGTTGATTAATTTGTCTACCAGGTTTCCTAATACGGGATAAGGCACTTTGAGTTTTTATGAGTGACTGGAGAACAATTTCTTGGACATCAATCCCTTGAGGGAGTGGTGTCACTGGTTCTACGCGAATGTCAGGGTTATTGTTTGAGGTAGTTGTTGTTTCAAGTGTAACATTTGTGTCAGCGAGACTACATGTTACGACAGGAGTGCAAGTGTGTGGGGGAGTCTTACGACCTCCATGTGCCATTAATTAACTTTAGGCCCTCCTTCTAGTGCCATTTGTTGATGGGCATAAATGACACACTGCCATCTGGAAGGTCAAATATGGACCAGGGTTGTCTAAATAACCCAATCCATTTGGAATGAAATGACCCGACGGTTTTAATGGCTATGCTAGCCAACTAAAAGTCCTAAAAATGATAAAAGAAAGGAAACTATTCTAAAAGTTATGATACTAAGAATATAAATTTACTAATTACAAGTTTTCAAATAAAAGAAACATGAATATGTGCATATGATTATATACAGTCTATATACAACTTGCAAGATTTACTTGTCATCTTGCGAAATGGATGTTCTTAAAAAGTGTTTATAAAGAGATAAAGAAAGAACATACATTTTTTGTTTTCTTTTTGAATATTTAAATATCTAAAACTAATGAATGCTGAGAAAATATAATTGAAATAAGAATACATAAACAATGAAAGCTAATTCATTATGTCCTTATTTCATTAATAAATAATTTAACTAAATAACAAGTAAACTAACCTGTAACTAATTGACTATGTTGAATTTATCTTCCTGTGTCATTCAAGCTCCTAATTGTCCTGCATGTGAGGGAAACCTATGACAGAACAATGCTAATACTTAGAGAAGAAATTCAAAGGTATATTGAAGTGAGAATATAGAAACAAAATGATAAATGTAAAGATCTGGTGATATTATGATAATTAACACTTAGAATGAAAGGAAACACAATTCAAAGCATTAATATTATCTATCATTTAATATCCAGAATAAATCAATAGTAATCAAATGACATATTAATCACAGATATAAAAACGAAATAACAAATTATAGACAACATCAAAATACTTAATAATATGAAACACCATATGATAACCAGACTAAAGCTGCATCAACATAATATTATTTCATAAGATCGAGGCAATGAAAGAACATAATGGGGTAAGCATCACTCAGGTCTAAAGCCAATGGTGAGTAGCTTATCCATAACAATTCTTCAAAATCACATGTCCATAATGTATCCCAACAAAAATATGTCTTCACCACTAATAGTGATCACTATTTAAACTAGTGTTGGATTAACAAACTCTTATCATGCAAGATAGAGTGTAATCCCCAAAAAATAGATTTGTTTTTACAAATATAGTACAACAGGAAACTATTCTTGTAGGAGTTGTTTTATCAAAATTTATTACATAATAACAAAGTTTTATCAAAATAAAAGAAAGAAGCTATAGAACTAAACAACACATGATCCAAGGTAGTTTCTCCATGTAAATAACACCATAATTATCATTTTCCTGTAGATAGAAAAAAAAAATGATATTCATAAATATTGTCAACTAACATTCAGAAATAGATTGGCTATAGAATCGTGAGATTCTATAGCTAGTCTTCTATTAACAAAGAAAATCAAAACTAAATATTCCTATTTTGACTTTCATAACAAAATAAAATGAAATAAAATCAAACAAAATTGCTTTTACCATTTAGAAATTAGACAGTGAAGGGTCGGACAGTTCTGAATTAATGATGGCATTAAAGTTGGTTTCATTTTTTATAATTATATTACTGGATCTTTTGGGTATTTTATTTTCCCGTTCTGCGCATGCTTTCAACTATTGGTTTTCTCGTTCAAGTAGATAATTGTGAGCAACTAGATGTTTTACGTGTGCCTTTAACAATGGTATTCCAGAGATAAAGTCATATTGCTTGGTTTGACTAGTAGTTTCATTCCCAAGACACTGATTATCTGGATATTCTAGTGCAAGGAAATCATTGATCTCGTCATTTGAGGAGTGACCATTGACCTCGATCATAGAGATTGAACTTAAATGATCCCTTTTTCAATTCCTTAAACTCCTAGATATTAATCAACCACATCTCTTATTCATAAAATTCAAATCTGAGCTTCCCTATTTCTTACCCTTATGGATTTTCTTTATAGTAGGTTTGTCACTATGGCCCTGATTCGGTTTTTTAGCAAGAACAGGGGAAACCTTTCCTTTTAATTCATCCACTAGCTATTCCAATGATTTTCTGGGTGAAAAAATACATCATGGTTTCTTACCCCAAGGGGTTTGCAAAGTAGTAGAAATATGTTCATTAATTTGACAGTCATTAGGTGAATCAAAAACTTGACTCTTTGTCACAGGATTATCAAAATTGGGGTTCACATTTAAAGGTGAATTCATTATGTTGTCGGGTTGGGAAAAACCGTTTCGACTCAAAAAGATTTCCCAAGTGTCCTAGATTTGTGACAGGTGCAATAGGAACATGATTATTATAAGCCCATGATGAAAGAGGCTCAACAGAGGATTCATGCTCTGTCTCTTATATCATTTTGACAATTTATACAGGCTCATTAAAAAGTAGAACGACATGTTCAGTTTAAACCCTAGGAACAACATCAACAGTCGGTTGTTGTATAAAACGACCAAACCATACCTACCCTCACATGTTATAAATTGTTTCAGAATGAAAATAAGGCCATGTCATCGCAGTTTCAGGACTGTAATAGGAATACCTTTATGGCCGTAGGTAGATTTGTGAGAGACCATGAATAGGCTCCATGGAACATCCTCCAGTTTGGCATTTTTAAACCACTTTTCACCTTCCTGTGGGACCCTTGTCACCCGAGATATAGAGTCCTCTATTACCTCCAATTGCACATCCCCAAGCTTGGCTCTAAACCCATCAAATGTTTGGGAAAAGGCTTGTGCGACCACAAGTTTGTATCCTTTAAATTTTTGGATGAAGGTACCCCAACCATGAGCTTGCAAATCATCAATGGCATCGTCATGGGAAGAAGGGCATGATAGCCATTCAGTTCAATTTGAACCACAGGGGCCATGGTCACTATGAAATGGACACAATAGATACCATGTTAAGGTCCTAACCCGCACATAGGTAGATCAATGTATTCGGATGTAATAAAGGTCAATATTAATAAGACCTTTCAATAAAATAGAATAAGGCGGATGTAAGAAGACCTA
>JZKD02S0485162.1:743813-757057 GCA_000966675.3 Picea glauca | reverse complement strand
GTATAAATAGGAGTCGAGGGTATGAGAACCCTAGCTTGGATATTATTGTAACAGAGCGCTGCTCGATTGGAGGTTGCCCCCTCGAAGAGGCCTGTGAACATTTCTATCTGATTCACAGGGCTATTTCTGTTGCTCTTTCGTATCTACTTTCTGTGTATTGTGAAGATTATGCTGGATATTTTACCGTTATTCGGTCATTTCTAGCATTTCGTTTTTGTTCTGCATATTTTGTATATCTGTTATCTTGCATACCATGGGAGGGAGGCTTCAATTTCCAATAAACAAGTATCAAGGATAGGTCTGTAAAAACCACAACGGCCCGATACCTATGAAGTTTGGAGACTTTCATGTTTCATAACTTAAGTTTGGAGAGACAGACAAACAGAGGGCATACAGACCTATGAACCATTACACATAATGAATATCAAACCCTTAACCACTATCAAATGCCAATTCAAACAATGAATGGGGGTCATTAATGTACAAGATAGGAGGGTGAGGTGTAGTCGAGGGTACCTCAGACCTGTACCAAGTGCCATGAATGTGATATGACTGATATACGAAAGAGAATGTATCTATTGCTAACCCAAGGTTGCAGTGTGATTATGGATGAATAATCAAACCACACAATCAACCATAGAAAATATCATAATATATAAAAAATGTGACAATCAATTAATCAATGAGCTTATAAAACTTCAATTTAGTAACATATAGGTGCCTTCAAAGTGTAATCTCTTAGGTAGAAAATACAAACTATAGAATCATTACCCAAGCCAAGTTTTTGTTTAAATTTTATGCTTGCAGTCATGAATTTTAAACAAAACAAACAAAAATTTAAACCAAAACTCAGAAGATAATTTTAGCCCAATACATCGCCTCGAAGCCAAAAGACAGAAACATTTATAAAGGTAAGGAGGATGCAGCTATAGAAAGGTTTTATCTCTTTGTGATGATTTTTAAATGTGATAAAAAACGACAAAATTGGTGGTTGCCAATAGGGCCTTCCTAGGATTGACAACTCTAAGTCATTTTAGAACATGTTTAGCATCCAGGAAGGTTTTAATCTCATGTTCGACAATTCGAGGGTTGATTACTGGCATATCTTCATATGACCAAGCAAATACATCGCGAAATTATTTGAATAGCTCGGTGTAGATCAAAATTTCTTCTGACGAACAATCTGCACTGATGTAGAAATTTTCAACCTTGCTAAGAATGCGAGAGATGTCGATCGTGATTGTAGGAGAGATACTCGCCATGTTTTATTCAGCATAAATTCCATGTGTATCAAGTGTAAATGCGACCTGTGTTGGTCCTTGACCAAGTTTTGGGAGCACTTAGTCATATTTGACCATTTTTGGGACTTCGACAGCCTGTTGAAGATGGAGCGGCAGACAAAGCGGAGATCAAGGGATCTTGGCCCACGTTTGGGCCCCTTTTTGGGTTTTGGGAATATGTAATGGGAAAGGGACATCGACCTGTGGGTTTACCCATGCTTAGGCCCATTTTGTATGTATAAATAAAAGGATAAGAAAATGTAAGAAGGTAGTAATAGAGAGAGAGGTGTATGTGATGTATGCTAAGTGATAATAGACTTTGCAAGTGCTCTGTGCATGATTGTAAAAGGCTTCAGAGATAAGTGCAAGTTCTTGTCAGAAGTCATAGAAGGCTTTGTGCTATAGCGCAAGGAAGAAGGATCTAGTGAGGTGCGCAGATATTCTATCCTATGCGAACCGATTGAAGATTCCAATAAAGAAGAAGAGTTGGTGGACATAGCCCCAGGGTGGGGGTGAACCACGTAAATATGTGTGTTATGCTTTTTGCTTCGACTTGATTTGTTTATCTCTTCTTTTATAAGTTCTTTGATATATTTATATAGATCTACTTATGATTTGTGCTTCATTAAATGTGTATAATTGGTGGATCTGACATGTATGAAGAGCTTAGTGCTAATCTACGAGATCTGATCTATTTACTATTGCTAAGTGTTGAAATACCTTGAATCTAAGTGAATGCTGCGATGCTCTATGCTATTTGCAAAGTATAATAAGGATTGAATATAGACAAATGATTGATGCTAAGTGCTCTGTAAGAGATATAATCACAGGTTTGTGTCCCAGCTAAGGTTGCAGACTCTTGAGTCTTGCAACTACCCTTGCCTCTACCTCGGGTGAGACTTCATATGCTTCGCAGGTGTTGCCGAAAGGGCCGGTAGTTAAGGTTTTTTTGGTGCGTTTTTGTAGCGTTGAACCTTGGGTCTACCCCTGTGCCAACAAATAGTTTTGTTGTCGGGACCTGAAACTGTGATCGCTGGGAACAAAGGGAGAAGAAGCTTTCTGCAAAGATTCAATTGGAAACTATGGAACTGTGCATAGATCTGTGTCCTAGTGCACAATATTCTACTCGAGTCATAAGATCTATGTTGGAAGGAAGAAGCCCAATCTGAAAGAAAGAGGTCGATCTGAAAGAAAAAAGGTTGGATCTGAAGAAAAGAAGTGAGATCTGAACAATTTGTGCTCTAAGAAAGGTAAAAGTGGAAATTTCTGAAGAAAAGAGGTTAGATCTGCAGAAAAGAGGTAAGATCGGTAAGCTTTGTTCTCTAATAAAGTTAATAATAGTTAAAAGTTCTTAGATCTGGAAGCTTTGTGATCTGTAGAAGTAAGATAAGTGAAATTTTTTGTTTCTAAAGTATGGATGTAGGCGTGTTTAATAGAATTTATCCTAGCTTAAAAGCTAGGGTATTAATAGATGAAATAAATTTTGATATGAATAGATCTGATAAGCATAATGATAAATATGTTATACCTATGCATAGAAAGAATGTTTGGACTATCAAATGGATGCAGGATCCTATCAAATGTTATACCTCCTATGATCCTACTGCGTAGTACAAACGAAGTTGGGGATCATTTAAAAGAAAGAGAGGATTAACCCTCTGTCACAGTTGCAGAAGACCTGGACATATTGCCAAGGAATGCTCTGGAAGAAGACCTAGTTGTCTTTGTTGCAAAGCTATGGACCATGAGGTATTGGATTGCCCTAGAATGATCGCCAGACTGGATGAAATGAATATGAGTCAGGAACACCCTAAGGCAGATCTAGAAAAGGCAGAACCCCAACAAAAATCAGAGAAGGTATTGATACAAATGAAAGAGACCCTGAATGATCACCGACATGTCAAATTATCAGAGATTTTCAAAGAGAAAGAATGCATTGAGGTAAGAATAGGGGACTTTGACATTGACTCTATCCTTGATGAAGAGACACAAGTGAACATTATGCCAGAAAGAACTTGGGAAGCTATAGGGAAGCCTACTATGATCCCTTCATTAGGAGGAATAGGACTATTCCAAGGAAAACTGATGATGTTGTGTGGAAATCTCGCTCAGATACCTATAACAGTCAATGGAACTTCGACGAAGGAAGATTTTGAGATTATTAGATTCATTGAAGATAGTGCCCCATTTACCATGTTACTAGGAAAACCTTGGATTGGAAGAGATCAAGCCAGAAAGAAGGAAGCAGAAGAGGCTTTAGAACAACAGAGACAAGAGTTAAAAGATTTCATGACTAGAAGGATCACACAGATGATTGAAGAATAGGAGAACAGATAAAAGCTACATAGTGATAGAAACCCAGATGTCGAAGTTGCAAGAGTATTGGAGGACTCATAGAAGATTGAAGTATCTGTCTCAGATAAAGAAGAAGTATTACCTCCAAGTCCTAGGAGAGAACTTCAGCACCATGAAGTAACTATGTCCAAGGAAAATAAGAATCGCAATGGGAAAAGGACCACCGAGACAAAACTCATGGGGAAGAAGGATAGAAAGCTAAGTAAGAAGAAGGCCAAGATTGAGAAGTTACAGAAGATTCCAGAAGGTACCTCGCAGAAAGAAACCTTTCAAAATTGGAGATTCGCCGAGATATCAGAACAACGACATGGGTCAATTCGCCATGGCGAATTAATATAACCATTGAAATCTGATATATCCATTCGACTGCCACTCTGAACGGGTTGAAAATCATTGATGGCTCACCACCATACCATTGGACTGCATCATAACGGACAGAGAAAGAATTAATGAGGCTCAGATCCGTTGCAAAGAAAACCATTGCCAAGATTACCTATATATCTCATCGCGCCATGCACGAAGAACACTTTTTCCAATTAAGAAATTGAAGCCCGCAGACTAACAAGTGTATACAATGATCATCATGCCCTTGTTGTTCATTCTTGTGTAGTGTTTAAGATCATTGTGACCCCGATAATTTATCCCGAGCACGTATGTCCGACGAGCTCACCGTCATCAAAGAATCCATAATAGAAGTTCTTCTTGAGTTAAGAACTGAGAGAATCATGTCAGAGTGAGGGTTATCCATAGGAGTACAAGCATCATCGATGAGAGGACTGACAACCTCTCCTTCCACTACTCGAGCCGGACCATCCCGACTGGTCGATGAGAAGCGAAATAAGCATCAGGATGATCTCACAAACGCTAATTTTATTCCAAGTATACTACCTACTTATATTCCACCCCTGAGCGGTGTGATTGAATGAGACAGTGTGCCCAGATATTTTGACTATGCTTTGGTCAGCGTACCTCCCGAAAGGGGTGCATGCAGTTCGAGCCGACCAGGATAAGTTCGCAGTATTGAAGTTTAGTGACTTCAATATTGGCAACAGGAAGGCTTACAACATGCTCTCCCTACACAAATATATGACCAGAAATAAAGACAAGAATTCAAAAATTATCCCACAATCATGGACCCAGAACCTTGCATAGTCTACATTGCTGAACGTGATGAAGATTTTGCACTTCGGACGACATCAGAAGGTGAATGCATGTGTAAGTTATTGTTTTCATGATATCATGGAGTATACTTATGGTTGAACCGACGCATCACTGTGGATCTGACCTTGATCAATCAGATCACAGGGCTGAGCATCCAGGGCCCTGACCCACAGGATTTTTATCTTGGAAAGACCTTAGACTGAGAAGAGAATCAAAGAAACTTATGGCGATGTCAAGAAGGGCACGCGAGGTTACAAGGTAGCCTCTATTTAGAGTGGTGTAGTGCACCTCACATGCTAGTTGATCGCAGGCAAGCTAGTTTGCAAGAACCGGCCCACCCAAGTGACTGGATTCGTAGTTGACCTCACAAGTAAGTGCATGGAGGGACTACATATGAATTGGGCGTAGTACCTCATGAACTGGCTTGAATTGGACTGCAGAGAAGTGCAGGACCAAGGGTATGAGTTCCACTTCAGCTGGATGCTCATATTAATTGCTTTCATCACATGGGAGATGCCGAAAGGTGTGACCTTCCCAAACATAGAGCCCTTTGAACCTTTGGCTACAAAGTTCAACACCTTGTGGTACTCTAACAATATGAACAAGCAGTGGAAATATAATGTCATCTTCCATACTTACTACAACTAGTTGAAGAAATCCATCTAGTCCAAGCCTCGGATGACCCCAAATACCCTCCACAGCTTTTGGCACTTAATGAAGTTCAGCATGGACTACCACTTCATTTACATAATAGCATGCACTGATGAGCACAAGCAACAATTGTAGTCATATTACAAGTTGACCAAAGAAGGCATTGAAGATATCACCAAGGAATGGTCAGTTGACCTTCTCATTCCAGTGAACCCTACAAAGCTGTCCAATATTGATAGCCCAAAAATTGTGCCAGATACACCAGGACCAAGAAAGACGATGAAGCCTAAAGAGGTTCACGATGTAGGCAGTGCATCTATAATGACTGCCTCTATCACACCAAACAAAGGGGGTGATGGCGAAGAGATAGAAGGTGTAGAAACTGAACAACATAAAGGCAAAGTACCACCACCTAGGGATGAAGAGGACTCATCGAAGAAAAGGAAGGTTTCACCTTCGAAATCTTCCTCCCGGAAGAAACCTAGAACCCTTGTAACTAAGATGTCGAATACCCTCATGTTGGATGATTTTAATTTCAGCATTGCAGCTGTGAATGATGCTTCACAGGAGATAGTAGAAAAGAAGGAGGTGAAGCAGGAGCAGATGTATAATTATATCGAGATTGAACTCCAAGGAGTGTAAAAGGCACTCCATTCGAGCCACACAATCTCCACTATGTCTCTAATAGTAGGAACAGTTGAACTGGGAGATGAGTCAGCTCAACTCCACAAGATTGTTGATATGGTCGAAGCTCACCTTCGACGAGCCCAAGAAGACACAGCACAAGCCACCCAGGCTTTGACATAAGTACAGGGAGTACTTGTCAAGAAACATAGTGCCATCGAATGAGAAAAACTTTCTCTTCAAGCACAATGGGACAAAGAGAAAGCATAGCTCCAATAGAGAAAGGAACAGTTGCTCGTAGAGCATCTCGAAGTAAAGGAACTAGTCAACAGAGAACTTTTCTTTGTGATAGTTGTCGAAGTACAGGCCGAAGAGAGAATTCCACAGAAGGTGGCACAACTTGAAAGAGTAATCCAACAACTTCAGCAGCGCATCATAGATCTGGAACTTCATACTTTTCCCGAGAACCCTCAATATATAAGAGACCTACAGGAAGCAACTGGCCATAGCACAGTTGGCAAATTAAAATCCCTTGCCTTGGAATGCAAGAAACTGAGCTCTAGGAGCGCTCAGACTTATGAGAACCTAATGGAGAATCTAGAGTTGCAGACATTGGAGGCACAACTCCAAGAAGCAAAGAAACACACAGATACGTTACAAGTGCAACTAAAGGCCTTGCCACCAGTCAAGAATCTGAAGAGGTTTCCAGAACAATGCACAACCCAACAACAGATCCATGCAATCCAGAGTAAAGTGGTGGAAGTCTCTCAATGACTTCAACCAGTGCAAGAGAAGGCATGTCAACTATTCACTGATATTGAAATCTAAGGAGCAGAGATCGAACAGGTTTTCATCACCGAAGAACAACACATGGAAGTGCCAATAAGTGACACAGTGATCCAAGAGTTCACTGAGCAAGAGGTCTTAGCATTGCATCAGGTCAAAGTAGCTTGAACCAAGATCGACACATTTGAGGAAGAATTTCTCAGACCAGAGTGACTCGGGATGAGTCACAGGTGAGTGTTGGGGGCATGTTGGCCCTTGACCAAGTTTTGGGAGCACTTAGTCATATTTGACCATTTTTGGGACTTCAATAGTCTATCGAAGATGGAGTGCTAGACGAAGCAAAGATCAAGGGATCTCATCCCACTTTCGAGCCCCTTTTTGGGTTTCAGGAATATGTAATGGGAAAGGGATGTCGGTCTGTGGGTTTACCCATGCTTAGGCCCATTTTGTATGTATAAATAGAAGGATGAGAAAATGTAAGAAGGTATCAATAGAGAGAGAGGTGTATGTGATGTAAGCTAAGTGCTAATAGACTTTGTAAGTGCTCTGTGCATGATTGTAAAAGGCTTCAGAGCTAAGTGCAAGTTGTTGTAAGAAGTCATAGAAGAATCTGTGTTGTAGTGCAAGGAAGAAGGATCTAGCGAGGTACACAGATCTTCTGTCCTATGTGAACTGATTGAAGACGCCAATAAAGAAGAAGAGTTGGTGGACATAGCCCTAGGGTGGGGGTGAACCACATAAATCTGTGTGTTATTCTTTGTGCTTCGACTTGATGTGTTTATCTCTTCTTTGCTAAGTGATTTGATATATTTAGATAGATCTACTTATGCTTTTTTATTCATTAAATGTGTATAATTGGTGGATCTGACATGTATGAAGATCTTAGTGCTAATCTACAAGATCTGATCTATTTACTATTGCTAAGTGTTGAAATACCTTAAATCTAAGTGAATGTTGCGATGCTCTGTG
Organism: Picea glauca; assembly: GCA_000966675.3. Classification (NCBI taxonomy): domain Eukaryota; kingdom Viridiplantae; phylum Streptophyta; class Pinopsida; order Pinales; family Pinaceae; genus Picea; species Picea glauca. The sequence goes on along the minus strand of JZKD02S0485162.1, from coordinate 749,231 downwards.
CTATCTGCAAAGTATAATAAGGATTGAATATAGATGAATGATCGATGCTAAGCACTATGTAAGAGATATAATCACAGGTCTATGTCCCAACTAAGGTTTCAGACACCTGAGTCTTTGTAACATAACCACTACCTAAATCAAATTTTTCCGGTCCTCTGTCGGACTCGAACCCCTAAATAACCATGGAGATCCAACGTAAACTGGCTCTTTCTCTTTTCTTCCCCATTCTCAGGTGATTGCGGTTCATGATCATGGTTCAGTTTGAACATAGTGCCTATTTGTATTTCGCACTCTGGCGCTGTAATGATGTCCAAACATTAGACTCTGCAACCATCGAAGCCTGCCAGGGCTAATGTGCATCCCATAGGGATGAGTTCCCACGGGGTCAGCGAATGGCCAATAGGAATAAACCTCATCAAGGGTAGAGAACAGCCAATGAGAGACACCCATTGTGTGGTTAGGTGGCATACAGGTGGCAAGATGGAAACTCAACACGGTGTTCGTCATGACATGGAGGGGCCCCACTTTACACACCACATTATTTCGGACCCCCCCCAATAAAGGAAAAATGGAAAGGGGGGTCCAGAATCCACCTAGGAACCGTTGATCTCGATGGGTTCATCTCAACCGTTCGAGAGTTGCATGTCCAATTATGGACCCCCCCCATTAAAGGTAGAATGGCAAGGGGGCTCCGGAATGCATCCTCAGCCGTAGATTTGGGCGGGTGGACTCTGGTCATCCAGATCTGCTCACCACTTATCCTAGAGCATAACCACGTCTTGTTTTAAGTTGACATCTCACCTCCACATATAATGGTCATTACAAACCTGGAGATCCTTTGAAATAATATCTTCTGGCCTTAGCCCTCTTGACCATAGGCCTCGAACCATATGACCGTTAACCTGTGACTACGGTCTTATCTCTTATCAGGGTTCGTGGTTTCGCGTGTCAAGATGCACCAAACCTCTTGTCAACAGAATCTCCAATTTCTTGAGGCACAGTTTCACCGATGTGCGCCCCTTCTACCTTAGCTCCTGGCCCATATGACCAGAATTCATAAGACCGCTACCATATGTCCTCAGTCAACCCTCTCGTCGGGGGTTTCGGGGTTTGTGATGCCAAGATGCATACACCCATGGGATTCCTGATATCCCGATGAACCAAACGTTGATGGATGGCTTCCCTTGTCGGGACCTTCCTGATAGCTATGATCTCCTCCATGTGTCCCTCCAAAGGGATGGTCCCGATTATATCAGGATTTCAGGACTTTCGATGTCTTGGTTCCTTCGACCTCAGGAATGTCGATTTCCCGATTCTCCAACTCTCATCAGATTTTTGACACCTGTCCCTCTCAACGGACGACTCATATTATGTTGAGGTTTTCACCTGGGACTTCCCCAATCTCTTTTCCATGGAAATGCCGATTTCCTGATGCACCAAACGTCGATGGCGCTTGATCTCCACCACGTGTCCTCTGCCAACAGATGGTCTAGATCCTCATCGGGATTTTGAGACTTGTGATGTCTCAGTTCTCATGACCTCGAGAATCCCGATTTCCTGAGTGTCGATATCCTGATGGCTAAACCATGCCACTCCTGTTCAATCTGACAGCTGTCGGGTAATTTTCCCAGATCTGACAACCCAGATCTGTTCTTCTGCGCACACTCCAGAGACTAAGCTCTAGGCATCTTAACCATATCCAACGACTGAAGGGTATATTCTCAAGATCTAACAGATTCAGATCTATCCCACCACATGCACTCTTCCACTACTTCATGGATGTGGAAAGATTAACGGTCCAAATGTTCTCATGGACCTTGGGGAACCTACGATCCCGATTTCCTCGCTATTCACGAAGATAGGGGGAAAAGAAGCAAGAGGTATAACGCTCTTACTACTTCTGTCAATCTGATGGTCGTGAATGACCATGGGTCTTCCGATAGGATCTCATCCATCGATTTGTTACTCATCCCTACACTGCTACCTCGGAACCTTAAGAGGGTCATTCCTCCTCGTACAGGGTTATTAAGACTTGCCCATTCAAGTCCTTTTTCTAGGTTCTTGGTGAACCTTTCTAAGGATGAAATCTCTGTGAAGAGATCTATACCGGGCATCCTTGGAGACGGGTAAGGGAAAGTAACTTCCCGAGAATGGGCTGGGGGCCTAAATTAGCTCAATCTAGGCATAAATAAAATTGCTTTATCCACATACGTCCTGCGTGGGTTCCTCTGTTATAAGCATATATCTATTCATTCTTATCAAACATTGCACAGACATTCTTACATAGAAATCATTCATAATTTTGCAGTTCTATGAGCATATACATATATCTATATCATTCTATGAATTTCAAGATACAAATATGTAAAACACTTATCCAAAAATAACACCAGAAATGGGTGCAACTGCTGAGAGGGTTTCTCGTTTCCACCCAACTGTAGGCATAGCGACTCCCAACGGATTTACCACTAGCCACTCCCGAGCTGAGACCACGATGCTATTGAGACTGCGTCTCTCTATTTTCCAATGACCAGGAGTGAAGGTTGCAACCCTTCCTCTCTACTATCACTCACTCTGCATAATGCTAGAGTTCCCCTCGCGTCTGCCCCTTAATCGCTTCTTCCATACACCTTATCCTCTCGTGAGGTTGCGTGTGGCATGATTACCCTCACGCCGATCAGGCCTGACGGCTCTACGGATGGGTGGTTCACCATCCCATCCCTCATCAAGCATCCACCTACCAGCCTGCGAGGCATTGAATTTCAGGGCCAGCGAGCCTCTTTTGGTTCTCTGGGCCAGTGGAGTCCAAATACGGTATTTAATTCTCGGTGGAAGTTAACGCCACCTTTTTAGGTGCCTTCCACCACCATCATGGTCTCTTTTTCTGCACATCCCCTCATCAGCAGTCTTGCAATAAATTCAAAATGTTAATCACATTCATTGACCTCTTCTTCAAGGTCCATTTACATCACATATTCAAATTTATGAGTTTTCCATAGTTCTTGGCCAATCCAATTATATTTACAAGTTGGGGGAAATAGGGTGTTATAGTCTTGCAACCACCCCTTCCTCTACCTTGGGTGAGACTTCATCTACTTCGCAGGTGGTGCCGAAAGGCCGGTAGTTAAGGTTTTGTTGGTGTGTTGTTGTAGTGTTGAAACCTGGGTCTGCCCTGGTGCCAACAACTTGACTGACTATCTCTCTCAAGGTAGATCTAAAATCATCTTATTTGATTCTAGCAAGCTCTGGGAAAAAATAAGAGCGATGGTGCATATCATCCCATTGCCTGTCACAACCATTCATGGCCTCTATGATTGCTTCATATGAGCGTAAAGTATCATTGATGAAGTCACATGAGAGAGATGATGAAGTGGCCCATATGGACTTGAGAATAGGATCATCCTTGACTGTCTCTGTGGTAACAGGATCTGGATCGATGAAAGAGTCAAGAACAACGTGACACACTATCTCCACTGCCGATAGTGGCATATCCATTCCAGTATGTGGCTAACCTTCACAATATGCAATCAAGGAAGGTAGGGTTCAAGGATCATTAAAATACGAAGTGTGGAAAGGAATAGACCTCATAGATGAATCATACCTAATTTACATGGCGTAGATATGACGAATCAGTGCCATGAAGTCAAAGGCACCCATAAGGTATGAATACATTCTAACACCGATATTCTCAGTTGTCGATTGAGAATTGTCGATCACAGGGATCGATGGTCCAACCGATGCATTTGGGCTAGCATACACAAAGGACAACTGGTCTATTTTCATGATATTCCCATCGTTAGGAAATAAAAGAGTACGAAATACAGACGATACGATTGACGTCATAGCATAATTCCAATTGCGTCCTAGTAACAAGTTAAAGTGGGTGCATCAACTACCTTGACATCCACCTTCACTACCTTCCCACCTAACTCGATCGGGAAGGCATGAAGAATACCATGAGGGCGGAAAGAATGATCGTCAAAAGTAGTCAACATGGTCGGATATTGAGAGAGGGTCGAAGAGCCAAGGGATTTCCAATAGACTAGGGACATCACACATGTTGCAACACCTTCATTAATAATAATATGTTTGTTGGTATACTTTGAGTAACCCACGTGGATTTGGAATGCCACATGGTATGGCAAGTGAGGCTTCACATCTGTGATGTCAAACTTGATAACTTTGGAGCCACTGGGATCTAGAGCTCCTAATGTAGATAACAAGGCATTCCTCTGTGAAGGACACATTTGAAGTACCTCCAGAGCTGACATCGCACAAGGGGTTTGACCCAGATCCTCAACAATAGAGTAATTATGGGTAGCTCTAGCATTAGGATTGTGGGTAGAGAGATTGAGTACTCCTTTCAGAATACGAGGTGGGGGATATGGTTTTTTGATCTATAAAGGTGTCTTTGAAAGAGGGGGAGACTCTAGACCAGGTACAATCTGTGAAGAACTATAATTGCGAGACCGAGTGGCTACATTAACCTCAGAATTAACCATATTGATGCATAGACGGTCATTATCTTGCATTGGTGGGTTTTGACTCCCACTTGCCACATTTCTGACATTTGAGGAGCTCGAGGCCATGTGTTGATTATGTGGAAAAGGATTAGTCAACATAGCGGGTGGGAGAGAAAAAAGCCTCACAACTTCCACAAGTTTGGGACACAAGTGGGTAAGGTGATTGTCTGTACAAAGATTGCAGGGAAATTTCACCTTCTGCCATTCTTTCTTGCCCTCACGAGCATTATTATTCAACTTCTCATTATTACCATTTTCCTTGGGTTTATTATTATTCTTCCCACCCTTATGATTGTTACCACGTCCTTTCTTTTTATTCCCTCCTAGTTGATGGTTACCATTCAGGTTGGTCGACGATTGCACATAATGTACCTCCGCCCACTGAGTAGGAGTGGAGGACACAGACGAAGATGGACCTCCTACAAACTGGTTTAGAGACAACTCTTTCAACTGGCTTGTCACCAAGTCTGCATATTTCACATTGGTGGAGCCTACAATGCCATCGACTTGAGGCCTGAGCTTTTTTCTAGGGTCATAGTTTGACCTCAGTGCATCTGGAAGAATCTCGTATAACATCCCAGACTGAGAATATATAAGATCTAACTACTAGTCTTAAAAAATCACTTCTTCCTCATATGTAACCCTGTATGTAGAAACATCCTTCAAAATATAAGGTTGTAGAGACTTAAGGAACCACTCTAGCAGGAATTCCAGAGGCATGTAAGAATTGATCAACCTCTTCTATTTACACCACTCTTGGATGTGATCCGAGATATGGATGGTGTTATCACTGAAATTTCGTCCGCACAGGGCGACAAGAACTCCGCATCATCAGCACAGAAAAATAGGCATTCATGGCACAAGGATTAATTCCACAGCACAGCAAAAGGGCCAA
>JZKD02S0485162.1:680085-690493 GCA_000966675.3 Picea glauca | reverse complement strand
AAGTAGATCCTCCGTTGAGCTTCTTATCCCCTTGCTGTTGCTGCTCCTTCCAAAAGCTTCCCTGCAATCACGACAAGACTATGCATGCATGCTACTGATCTATTATAGGGTTAGATATAAAACATAAATCAAATTACATAGATGAGACTTATGTATGCGGGACGGGAAAAGTATCTTTTTCATTAACTTCAATATGAACCAACTTACAATGATTTCTGAGGCTGGTCACTGTTCCACGATCCTGATCCTGGTCTCTTCCTCTTCTTTTTTGTCCTTCAACTGCTGCTGCATGAATTTATCCTAAATCTTGAGGCAAGGCTAAAGGGTTGGGACAAAACTGGCTTGGTAATTTGGCAGAGTTTCTTTGCTATGATTTTTCTCCTCTGAATAGTACCCCTACTCCTCCTTTTATAGGCTAGAAGGAGCTAGGGTTTTTGGCGAACTCTCGGCCATGCATGGCTTGGAGTTCTAGTTAACTGACAAAAAGCCTCGTGTCCCGGCGGAAACTTTCCTGATTTTTTGCTTTGTTAGGTACCCGCGGGCTGTATTGGGCTAGCCCGCGGATGCCCGCGTGCAGTATAAGGACAGTAAGCGGATGCCCGCACCCAGTGAGAAGTTAGGGCGCGGGTTGCTTGTTTTAAGCGGTTTTTTGAGGAATTGCTCAGCATGGCTTTGGCTAGGAAGAGGCATGAGTAGGCCTGATGCCAGGTAAGCAGGGATAGTACAATTTAGGGTTATAACAAAGTTCATTCCCGTAACTACCGGTGTGTGTCTAGATCACTCTAGACCACCACTATGGCGCATTGTTTCTCCTCCAGTGCACACTCATTGAGTTATACAGAGTATATCATGTGTAAATTATTCATTATTCATAACAGTTAACGAGAATTCTTCCATTCTTTTTCTCATTCTTCTTCTTTCTCAATTTCTCTCTGCAAATGTGTGGAGTATTTTCTAGATAGATCTATTATGTGCAGATTCAACACATTTACAAAACAAATGCGGAAATAAGACATAGAGGATACACAATACAATAGAGACACATATATACATGGTTCATGTAGTGTGGGCTACGCCCACCAGAGAAAATTGGCAGGTCCTTCCTTTTTATTATCTAGCAAATGAAGGGATACAACCTACAAAACACCCATTGTAAATTCATCTTCTTTTTCTCACATTATCCTCTCTCAAAATGCAATATTCGCAATGAGTCATAGCCACAATACATTTCCCTCATAAAAGAGGGTTTCCTTCTAGGGAAAAAACCTTAACATCACTTCTGTTGTCATATATGTGACCTTATAATGAATTCTCCATATTTACTGTGAAATTATAGTATACATTTACAAGACAAGTTTTCCTTTAGGGGATTCTCCTCCAAAACCCCATCTAGGAATGTTGTCCCCCGAACCTTCGTCGGGGGCTCGCTGGCCTCCAAACCCCCCAGTCGAGAGGATGAGCCCCGTGAACCATGTAGGGGGGGGATTCCCCCCTCCAACCCCCCCCGAGTGGAGGGGTGTACATTATTCATGGGGCATAAACAATATTGAAAACAAAGACCTAAGAAACAAGAAGATAATCAGGCTCCACAACCAACATTTTCCCACTTGGAGACTGATCACAACAACTCCACTATTGTTGTACCTACTGGACTATACTCAACCTTGGACCTAGAAAATTTCTCATCTTCACCTTCATTCTTGAATACCAAGTGAAAATGAGAAGGAACTTAGTTTCTCCCTGGTTACTTCCTTTGTTAACATGTTTGCAAGATTATGGCTAGTGTGTATCTTTTCCAACTTTAAATGTCTATCTTTCAAGATGGATTGTATGAAATGGTACCTTTGTTGTATATGCTTAGTCTTTGAATAGAAGGATGATTTTTGTGCAAGATGAATGACACTCTCACTGTCACAGTACAACCTTCTATTCTCCTGCTTCTTTCCCAATTCCTCCATAAACCTCTGTAACCAAATCATTGCTTTACTAGCCTCTGTAGAAAAAACATACTCTACCTTTGTTGTTGAAAGTGAAAGAAACTTTTTCAGTTTCTAAATCCAACTTATTGTTGTTCCACCTATAGTAAAAACATACCATGTGGTGCTCCTCCTATTATATTTATCACCTACCATATCTAAATCAACATATCCATGTAGAAGAATGTTTGAACCTCCAAAAATAATGCATCAGTAGAAGTACCTTTCAAATACCTAAGAATCCACTTTACTACCTCCCAATGTTCTTTACCTGAATTTTTTGTATACCTACCCACAAATCCCACTACATGTGCAATATCTGGTCTTGTGCAAACCATTGCATACATCAAGATGCCAACTACTGATGAATAAGAGACCCTAGACATGTATTTTATCTTCTCTTGTGTCTTGGGAAACATTTCTTTGGTTAATTTGAAATGGCTAGCCAAAGGTGTACTAACCTTTTTTTCATTCTACATTCTAAACCTCTCCAACACCTTCTCTATGTAGTCACCCCAATACACTGTCAATTTGTAATTTTTCCTGTCTCTTATTATTCTCATACCATGGATTTTCTTTGCAGCACGCAAAAATTTCATCTCAAATGAATTAGCTAATTTCTTCTTGAGAAAATTGATATCTTGCATATTAGACCCTGCAACAAGCATGTCATCTACATACAATAGAAAGATAATATAGCTTCCATTTTCTAGATTTTTAAACTAAACACAGTGATCAGAATGACATCTACTCTAACCTTGTTCTGTCATAAACCTATCAAACTTCAAATACCACCACCTTGGAGCTTACTTTACGCCATACAAGATCTTCGTCAACCTGAATACCAAAGTTTCCTTCCATGTGAACTCATACCATTGTGGCTGTTGCATATAAATCTCTTCCTCCAAATCCCCATGGAGAAAAGATTTTTTTACATCTAACTGTTCAATATGTAAATATTCTACTGCCACAAGACTTAAAATAGTCCTAATTGAAGTCATTTTAACAACATGAGAAAATATTTCATCAAAATATATACCTTTCTTTTGTGTAAATCCCTTTATAACAAGTCTAGCCTTGTACCACTTTTTTCCTCCATCTTCTTCCTTCAACTTGTAAATGCATTTATTCTTCAATTCTCTTTTTCCTGCAGGAAAATGAACCAAATCCCAAGTCTAGTTATTTAGTAGGGAATCCATTTCCTCTTTCATGCCTTTCTCCCACTTCTTTTTAGTGTACTTGCATTTCCTCTTCATAACATTTTGGTTCACCAGAATCAATCAACAATAAATAATACAATAAAGGAGAGTATTATTCAGGGGGTCTAAATAACCTGGCATATCTTCTAACAATACTTGCAGGAGTTTGAGGTACATGTTGCTTCTATTGTTATACATTCTGATTTTTTGGTACCTTTGGAATTTCTTTTTCAGTGATCTCATCAAGCACTATGTATTATAGTTTTTCTTTTTCCTGTTTCTTTCCCTGCAACTGATCTTTGTACATGACCTTCTCATTGAATATGACATCTCTACTCCTAATGATTTAATGATTTTCATAATCCCATAAGAGATAACCAAAATCATTAACACCGTATCCAATAAAGGTACACTTATTGGATTTTTCCTCAAGCTTTGTTCTATTTTCTTTATCAATACGGACAAATGCTTCACAACCAAAAGTCTTCAAAAATAATAGTTTACCTTTTTACTTGTCCATGCCTCCGCTGGAATTTCACCATCCAAAGAGATTGAAGGTCCTTTGTTTATTAAGTAAACAACAATATCTACAACATGTGCCCAGAATTGTAAGGGAAAACCAACATGCAATCTCATACTCCTTGCATGCTCCATGATTTTCCTGTTCATCCTTTCTGACACACCATTTTCTTTTGGTGTTCCTAGAACTCTCTTCTCTCTATGAATCCCATGGTATGAACAATAATCATCAAAATCCTTGCTACAATATTCAACTTCATTGTCTAATCTGAGACACTTCAATCTTTTTCCTATCTCATTCTCAACCAAATCTTTCCATTTCTTAAAAGTATCAAAAACATCATATTTTTGTCTAATGCAATAAGACCAATTTTTTCTAGTTGTATCATCAATCAAGGTAACATAATAATGAGAGCCACCAAGAGATGAGACCTGAGCTGGTCCCCATACATATTTATGCACACGCTCGAATATTTTACTGTTCTTTTATTTTCTGACTCTGAGAAATATGACTCTATTTTGTTTTCCATAAACAAAATGCTCACAGAAATCCAAATCAATTTGTTTAAGATCTAGAAAAAAAATTCTTTTGTGAAGTATATGCATCCCCTTCTCACTCATGTGTCCAAGCCTATGATGCCACAGTGTTGTATCCACTCTTGTAGAAGCTAAAGAGATAGAAGAGTTAGTATTAGCAGTACATAAATATAATGTACCTACCTTCTCTCATTTTTCTATCACCAGTGATCCTTTCATGGCCTTCCACACCTTATCTATAAATATGGATATACAACCTTCACTTTCCAACTGCCCAGTTGAAATTAGATTTTTCCTTAGATCTGGAATAGTTGGCTCATGTTGTCATTGATGCCAAATGTTTGATTTATTGATGTCAAAGGATTGATGTCAAGTGATTGATTGATGTCAATGCCAAAGGATTGATTGATTGATTGATTGTCATAGCATACTAATGTAATATGTATTGTCCTTGATGAGAATGGATAGATATCAAGTGGAATCATAGTCATATTATGACATGCATAGATGAATATAAATCAATGAGTTTTCATTGATATGATGCATAGATGAATATGGATCAATGAGTTGTCATTGATACATAATACATGATGAAGATGGATCGATGTGGTTTCTTTGATATATGATGCATAGTTGGGTTGATGTAAAGATGACTCATTATTGTATTATCATGGTTGAAAAGGTGTACAAATGGATGAACTCCACAGTGGTCCCCTTATGGTAAAATCCCTCACAGGAAGATGCTTTACGATTGATTTATCCAAGAAGAATGGTTGGAGAACCCATGCTTGATTGTGGAATAATGAGATGAAGATCAATGAATTTGTCATTGAAACTATCCTAGATGGATAATGTTTTTCCTACCATTTCTGGTGGTATGTGGACCATCACATAACTCCTCACGGTTTGAGATTTATGTTCTTACAAAGTTGGAGGACCCTCATATGTAGGCTTGAAGCCCCAAAAGGTCAAAGAAGTCAAAGTGCTTGAAAAGAATAAATCATTTGATAAAGTAATGTGACAAAGTTAAGAAGGATTATTTAAATGATAAAATAAAGTGACAAAATCAAAGAAGATTATTTAAATGATACAGTAAGGTGACAAAGTCAAGGAGGATTATTTAAATAATAAAGTAATGGAGAACTTTCTAAGTCTCTTGAATGGTTTGACTGAATCAATATACACAAAGTTGTACATTCTGATTCTGCAAAATAAATATGAGACAAACTAAAGAATATATATGAAAGAGATGCCAAGGTTAAGGGATTCAAAATTCAAACCTTTAGATCCAAATTGAAAAATTGAAGATGAAGGAAGATGAAAATATTGCCTCCTACTTTCTACCGTGGTATAGTCCAAAATGTTAGAAAAATAGGACCCTAGAGCAATAAAATAAAAACATGTTGGAGTTACTTCACACACACCTAGGATTCCTTTTCCTAAGGTTTTTCCTTGTTTATTAGTCATAATTAGTCATTGTCCAGTATCCCATATTTTAGGGGAGAATATTCCACCTCGAGAATATTCTCTTTCAGTTGACACTTCAGTTTGACTAGTTGAGTTGAGTTTAGATGTTGCATTGGTTTTGTCACCATGAAACATTGGGATAATCACCATGCTAATTCAACCTTTCCTTGGTATCATCACCATACTGACTCATCACCCTTGATTCCTTGAGCTAACTCCTCACTACTCTCTGTTCAGTCAATTAAATGAAGACTAGTTGACTAGTTAACTCAACTAGGTGGCAGTTCACTCCCGTAACTACCTGAGAGACTAGACTAGGTGGTTGTTACCTCCCGTAACTGCTGGTGTGTGTCCAGATAACACTATACCACCACTATGGTGCATTGGTTCTCCTCTAGTGCACACTCATTGAGTTATATAGAGTATATCATGTGTAAATTATTCATTATTCATAATGGTTAATGAGAATTCTTCCATTCTTTCTCTCCTTTTTTCTCAATTTCTCTCTGCAAATGTGTGTAGTATTTTATATATAGATCTATTATGTTTAGGTTCAACACATTTACATGGTATCATATCTGACATACTGTTAAGCAAAAGCTACACCAAAAGTTTTTGCAGGTACAAAATATTGAAGACAACGGAAAGATGGATTTCCAAAAAGAATTCATTCTTACACCTTACAACTATTTTACATGGATGGAGAAAATAGCCATACATCCCTGAACCAGAGGATTGTAAAGTTTAACCTTGAATACAAATACGGAACCAACATCAGCCATAAAAAAATCCAAGTACTTAAATCGCATGGATGAGGCACTCATAACAATTTGCAGTCTTATTTCTCTCGATCTCCTTTTTCACATATATTCCTATAAGACTCCCAATGAATCTTGGACCACCTTGGAAGGGCTCTTTGGAAAACAAGATGAGATGAAGGGACACATGTTGGAGGTTGATCTTCTCACATTGGATGCAAAAATATTCTATAATATCCAAGATTTCTTTACAAAATTCAAGGATTTACTGTCACAACTCAAAGCTTGCGGGGTTGATAAATCGAAGGAGGATAAACCAAGGGTTCTCACCATTATCTCCAATATTGGTATTGAATTCTTTGTATTCATATCCACATTCCATATTGTTAGACTCACCTCTGGAACCACCTAGAAGATGCCTTCTCTTAAGGACTTTATCGAATCCATGACACAATATCAAACCAAGCTCATCAACATGGGCACAATCAAAGGCCCGAGGGTGTATGCACTCAATGTGCATGATGGAAGCCACAAATATCAGAAATATAAAGATGAATACAAACAAAAATCTCATGCACATATGAAGAAGGAAGGATACATAAAACCCTTCACTGATGCCTCCGGATCCAAAAGGGAAAAGGGAAGAAAAGGGGAGAAATGCATGTACTTTCACAAAGGATTCCATTCAAAATCCGAATGCATGCAAAAAAAAATAGATATGATGTCTCAAATACTTCAGAAAAACAACCTTGGATATTGCATCCTTGAGGATGCCAAGAAGAAGAAACCTAAAGATCTGAATTCCAAGAAAGGCAATTCTAGCCATGCCTTGATATCCATCAACTACTCTCCCAATGCTTGGATATTAGATTTAGGAGCATCACATCACATGGATGCCTCAAAAGAAATATATTCTTCTTTGGATGCATGCAAAGGTCCTCCTATTACTATGGGGGACAACTCTTATGTTGAAGTCATCGACAAAGGAAGGATTGAACTCACCAACGGAAGCTTTGATAATATGTTGCACGTTCCCAAACTTTCTGTCAACCTTCTCTCCATGTATCAGATGAAAAATTCTAACACCTGAAAGAAAGTCATAGTCACACCAAATTATGTGGACATCTACGACATGCAAAACAACTCCATGGTTGCTACCGGTGAGGTAAATAATCAGTAAATTGGACAGTTGAATTTCATATACATGCAACATCTTAGCAAGAAAAGATTGGTTGATGGTCTACCAGACATCCATTTCTCCAAGGGAGTATGTGAGGGATGTGTTCTCGGAAAACACCCTCAAGAGAAATTCGACAAAGGAAAGTCTTAGAGAGATTCTGCACCTTTATATTTGATCCATAGTGACCTTATGGGTCCTTTTCCGCATCCATCCATCAACAAAGCAAGGTTTTTTCTCATTTTTGTTGATGATTTCTCATGTTTTACATGGATCTAATTTCTCAGGAAAAAATGAGGTCTTTCAACACCCCAAATATTTCAAAGCCTTGGTTGAGACACAGTCGGGAAAGAAGATAAAATTCCTTTGAAATGATAACGAGGGAGAGTATGTAAATCACGAGATCCATAATCTTTTCCATGCGGCAGGGATGTAGTTGCAGCATATAGTTCCCTATACTGTGCAACAAAATAGAGTTGCTGAGCGAAAAAATAGATCTCTAAAGGAGATGGCATCTTGCATGTTGCATGCAAAGTATCTACCATAGAGACTATGGGATGAAGCACTTAATTGTGAAACATACATCCAAAACAGATCTCCCCATGGATCTATCAAGGATAAGACCCCCTACAAGGCTTGGAGCGGCCTCAAACTAGAAGTCACCCACTTTCGCATTTTCGGTTCACGTGCATGGCCCTGGATTCCCTCTGAAAAGAGGAATGCACTTGATCCAAAGAGCATTGAGTGCATTTTTTTTGGATACCCTGACGGTGTTGAGGGATATTATCTTATTGATATTTCTTCAGATCGGCTCATCATTGAGTGAAGTGTCCAATTCGAGGAAAGTGTCTCACATGAAACTCAACAACCGCATGCAGACACCTTCATTCTTCCACCTATCCGAGATGATGAGCATGCACATGTCGACTCTTCATATGAGAGTTATAATTCAGAGGTGTCAGATGATTCAGATTCCAAGTCAGTATAGTCAGATGTAGAGTCAGAGCATCCAGATGTAGTTGCAGAGATAGAGGAGAGGCCCAAGTGGGCATAGACTACTCTTCAGGATGCAAGGGATCTTGTTGGTGATCCAATCAATACTAGGAGGACTCAATCTGATTTCGAGGAGCCTCATGTTTCACTCACTACCACTGAACCATTTCCCTCTGGGCATCTTTTCTTGGTTCAGTCTTCAGATCCACAGTATTATGAGGAGGCTACTGGAAATCCCTTTTGGGAATCCACCATGCAAGAGGAGTACAACTCCCTCCTCAAGAACCAGAATTGGGATCTAGTTCCCCTTCCTTCTTGGAGAAAACTTCTCAGATGCAGAGGGGTCTACCAGACCAAGAGTGTAGTAGATGGAAATATTATCATATACAAATCCATTCTTTTTTCCAAAGGATTTCAACAGGTTCATGGTATTGACAATGATGAGACATTCACTCCAGTAGAGAATATGGATTCCATAACATTGGCACTTTCCATTGCGGCAACCAAGGGATGGGAAGTCCATCAGATGGACATAAAGAATGCATTTATTCATGGTGATCTCTCTGAGGAGATCCACATGGATTAGCCCCAGGGATTTATGTAGCACTCATCTTTGGTCTGTCGACGAAAGAAGTCCCTTTATGGCCTTAAGCAGGCTCTAAGGGCATCATATGCCAATATGGACTCCTACCTGTTGTCACAAAATTTTGTATGCTGTAAATCAGACTCGAATGTCTACATGCCCAGGATGACTGATTCACTTCTACTTTTAGTTTTGTATGTTGATGATTTGTTGATCACCGATTTCTCGACTTCATTGATTTCTGTAGTCAAGAGGATTCTACATGATAGGTTTTTTATGATGGGCATGGGTCTTCTACACTTCTTCCTTGGACTTGAGATCAGTCAGGATGCAGCAGGCATCAAATTGTCTTAGATCAAGTATGCAAGAGATCTCCTTGAGAGATTTCACATGATAGACTCCAAGTCTGCTCCGACTCCAAGTCTTCTCCGACTCCTTTCCTATCAGGAATCAAACTTGAGGATGGCAGGGAGACTCCACTGGTTGACAAAACACTGTACAAAAAGCTAGTGGGGAGATTTTTGTATCTCACACACTCTAGACTAGACCTCTCATATGCAGTTGGTGCAATTTCTAGGTTCATGTAGGAGATGCATGAGCTACATTGGAAAACTACAAAGCGTATCCTTCGATACGTACAGGGCACCATCACCTTTGGGATTCATTATGTAGTAGACTCTACATTATATATTATTGGTTTTACTGATTCTGACTGGGTTGGCGATAACACTAATCGAAAGTCCACATCTGGTTACTCACTCAGTCTTGGTTCTAAACCTATCTGTTGGTCAAGAAAGAAGAAAGATGCCATTGATCTATCTTCAGTTGAGGTAGAGTATAAAGGTGTAGTTAACATAACCATTTAAGATATGTGGCTACAACATTTTCTCACTGAGTTGGGCATTCAATTTCATCGGTCGATCGTCATCTGGTGTGACAACCAGAGCACTCTGAAGTTCTGCATAGATCTAATTCAAAGGTAGCAGACGAAGCACATCGAGATACAAATGCACTACATCCGAGACTTAGTACATGAGGGGATCATCAACTTATAGTTATGTCTTTCAGTAGAACATATGACAACCATCTTCACCAAGACCTTCACCGAGCATAATTTCCATTCTCTGCGAAGTCGTCTTGGAGTGAAGGACACAGTTTCCTAGAAACTGTAGTTCTTATTTTTACATACATTATACCTT
>JZKD02S0485162.1:630760-655176 GCA_000966675.3 Picea glauca | reverse complement strand
TGTTTTAAACTTTGATGGTCCATTTTGAGCTCAAAGTTTCGCCCCACAAGATAGTGCCTCCAAATTTTCAGAGCTAGCATTACAACTGCCAACTCTAAATCATGAGTCACGTATATCTCTTCATGTTTATTCAACTTCCTTTACACATAAGATATCACTCCTCCATCCTACATTAGCACGGCCCCCAACCCTTGCTTCGAGGCATCCGTGCAGACTGTGAAGTCCTTTTCCATATCCGACACTCGTATAATTGGCGCACTAGTTAGTAACCTCTTAAGCTCAATGAATGCACTATCACATTCTTTTGTCCATTCATACCTTACCCCCTTGTGTTGCAAAGTGGTGATGGGTTTCGCTATTTTTGAGAATCCTTCCACAAATCTCCGGTAATAACCTACTAGCCCCATGAAGCTTCTCACCTCATGGGCATTTTTCAACACTGGCCACTCCATAATGGCCTTTACCTTTTCTGGGTCTACAGAGATTCCTTCACTGGAAATGATATGACCTAAATAGTGAATCTCTTTTTGGAAGAAGGAACACTTCGAAAAATTCCCATACAATTTGTTCTCTTTAAGGCAGGACAACACTACTCGTAAGTGTTCCTCATGTTCTCTTTCGTTCTTGGAATATATGAGGATGTCATCTAGAAAGACTTGTACAAAATGATCTAAGTACTTACAGAATACGTCGTTCATGAGGCTCATGAATACTACTGGCGCATTGGTCAATCCAAAAGGTACTACGAAAAACTCGTAATGTCCAAACCGAGTTCGAAAGGAAGTTTTTGGGATATCGCCTTCCTTAATCCTTAACTGATGATACCCTGATCACAAATCGATCTTTGAGAATACCGCTGCTCCTTTCATCTGATCAAAGAGGTCATCTATTCATGGCATCGGGTACCTATTTTTCCCTGTAGCACGGTTCAGGTCCCTGTAGTTTATACACAATCATAGGGATCCATCCTTCTTCTTTACAAAAATTACTGGTGTGCCCTAAGGTGAAACGTTGGGCCTTATTAGCCCTAAGTCTAGTAACTCTTTCAATTGCATTTGCAATTCACAAAGTTTCGGCACTGTCATCCTATATGGAGTCTTAGAGATTGGTTTTGCACCAGGTTTTAGCTCAATAGTAAAATCAAGATCCCTCTCAGGAGGTAACCCCGGTAACTCGTTCGAAAAAACATCCTTAAATTCTGACAATACTAGGTACTGATCTGATAAGGGTCCCTTCCTTTAATTCACTACTTCCACTACATAAAGTCAACACCCTTGCATCAAGCATCGCTTAACATTCATAGTTGATATAAAGTGTAATGACACTTTTCTTCTTACACCCTGGATCTCTATTGGTCTTCCCTCATCGTTGACACAAAACACCCTCTTTGTGAAACAATCTACCAAAGCTCGGTGAGATACTAACCAATCCATTCCAATGACTAGGTCATATGCCCCGAGAACAGTGATGTATACCTTCAATCTGGTAGTACACACTCCCAGGTCTACTATAAAATTATCAACACTAGGTTCTACCACTTGTTTTTCCCTCGAAGCCATCTCAACTTGTTTAAAGTCATCGTACTCGTAGGCTACCAACCCACTCTTTTCTAATGCAGATGGTGAAATGAAACTATCTGTCGCACCAGAATCAAACAAAATCTTAACATTGATATGATTTAGCATACCTAATGACTCCACCACCATGGATTGATGTTTGGCCTGGAGATTATTAACAGTTGCGTAAATCTGGTGGCTGCTACTTGCTCTCCCCATCGGTGCCTTTCCTTCTCTATGCACGAACCCTGATTGTAACTTTGGGTAGTCACGCTAGTAATGGGGTCCTCTGCACCCCCAATAGGTAACACAGGATTGAACCTGTGCACTATTATGTGACTGTCTCTGAAATGAGTTCCTTCCCCTGGAACCCCTGCCCCTACTAGTTGTTCCCTGAGATGGTTGTGGACCTGTCTGCATTTTTGGCGATGAATGAGATGCTGCACTCACTGCCATTGAAATCCCTGCGCCTACTATCCTTGGTGCGACTATGTTACCATATGGTGGTGGCCTTGAGCCCCCTCCCCTAGGAAATGTCCTTGGGGCCTTCCCTACGAATCCAAGACAATGTGGAAATGTCGGTCTTGTACCCCCGGTTAAGTTCATGTGTTCCTCCGCATAACGCACATTTTCCACAGCTTTCGCTACCGAAGATGGTTTCCACATCCACACCATAGCTCTGATCTTAGGGTTTAGCCCATAGATGAAGCGTTTTGCCTGTCGTTGGTAATTATCCATATACAAAACATATTTGACCAATTCCATAAATCTGATCTCATATTCTTCTACAGTTCTGTTTTCCTGTACTAAGGCATGAAATGCCCCTACCTATTGTTCCTCATAATAGGCTGGTAGATATTTCCTTTGGAACCTCTCCTCGAAAAGTTCCCAAGATACTGTGTCTAGGGTAAGGTGCAGTTGTCTTTCCAGGTTGCCCCACCATTTCAAGGCATTGTCTCTTAACTGAAAAATTGTGATCTTTTCCTTTGAGTTGGATGCATAGTCCCTTAAGGAAAAACACCTTGTCATGCCTTCCAACCATGCTTCTGCGCGTTCATTGGCGTGACCCCCGACAAACTCCAGAAGTTTGATCTTATGCAATTCTCGCATGATGTCTTTGGGTGGAGGTCCTCCCCCTGAATCCCTTGACGCTTCTAGATTATCCATTCCAGACGGTGGGGGTTCCACTTCGGTCCCTATTGGTTGTCATTCTTTTAAAGTCTCATTAATGACCTCCAACGAGTGAAGTATGAGAGCTAATTCAGGCAATGGTGATGGTGGCACTGGTGGTGTTGGCGGTGCTTGCGACGATGCTCCCCTACCTTGATTCCCTCGAGTCCTGACCATCTCGTATGCTTTAACCTGCATCAACCAAAGTTGTCAGGGTGAGTTCAAGGACGTTTCAAATTGGTGCTACACAAACTAGAAACAGGGTTAGGCGTAAGTTTTCTTTACTTGTGTGTAAACAGACATTTCTCTCTTTAGGGGATTGGCTAGGTTAGGATTAGGATTAAGCGTCTAAGCTTGATTTCTTCACCCTTAAAAGAAACTATTGGTTCCCTTGCCCTGTAGCTACGCTAGCCTTGTGCCATACTTGCCAATTCCTATGCTTACTCTCCCAGTGCATATGCCACCTCCTTCCCGCTTGTCCTAGTCTAAGTCCTTTTAACTTTTTGCTTACAACTAAATATCCTCCGATGCTTGACTCGTGAGCTTTTCCCTAGCACCTAGTGTTGGCGTTGTCGAATGTTGCATTGAGATTTAATGTTGACTTTGACTAGTGGAATGGAGTGGAGGAACTTGGCGCTTGGCTTGTTTGAATCACCATTTTTTTTTGTTTTTGCAGTGCGCGCCCTTTGAGCCCACTTGTGAGATCCTCCTCTCTGTGTCTTGATTACCTGGCACTTGGGTGCTCGATCTTGGTTAACTCATTTTGTCTTGCAGATTCTTGATCTTCCCTCATGAGCTCCTCCTCCATGTGACTTGATGCATGGTGCTTATGCACTCAGTCTCCACTAACTTGTGTTGTATTACAGGTTCTTAGATCGACGTTTTAGTTTAAAACTAATTAGTCACTTTAACTAGTTTTAAATCTAGCATGAATCATAAATTTTAAATATAATTAATTAATTAAACATAATAGTTAAAAACTATAGTTGAATTATATTTAAAATTAAAACATAACATGGCTAATTAATTAAAACATAATAGTTAAATACTATATTTAAATTATATTTAAAATTAAAACATAAGATGGTTAATTAATTAAAACATAATAGTTAAATACTATATTTAAATTATATTTAAAATTATTAAATTTTATTATTATTATAAATTAAATTATATTTAAATTTAAACTATAAATGATTTAAACCATTATTTAGAATTATATAACATTAAGATTTAACCATAATAATAAAAAAAATAATAAAAATAAAAATAAAACATTTTTTTTTTAACCTGGGCAATGGGTCCTCGCATGAGGCCCACGTGCCCCTCCCAACCCATGCTCATTCCCAACCCTACATGTCTCTTAATCAACCCTAAATGTTCCTCAAACCTAACACTCCTTCACTGCCACCTATCTCCCTACGCAAATGCGCCCTTGGCTTCTCCCTCTCTGCTACTGTGGTGGAGCTTTGGTAATGGCTGCAGGCTTGTGAGTTTTTTTGTTTGTAAAGGGGTTTGAGGGTAATAGGCCCTGTATATTTTGTTAGGTTGGGCACGGTTTCATGGCCTTGGCTTTGGAAATTGGTCTCTAGTCTAGGTCAGTGGTTCGATTCTCTGCTCAGTCGGCACCACTCTATCCGTGAAGCCACTCATCTCAGGATATTGAGCCCCCTCCAAAATATTTAGTGCTGTTAATTGTGTTTATGTTGGATCATTTATTTGGTTCTTAGCATGTAAATAATCATCTTGTTTTTTGTTTTTTAGTTGCAGGTGGCTGAGTATATATGGCCGACTTTTATGCCTAGCTTTCAAAATGTTACGCCTCATATGTCTTCCCCTCAAAGATTTAGAGTCACCCTCAAGGCCTGGGAGTTCGATAATATATTATTACGGGGCTTTATAGGTTTCGTTTTCACCTTCCTAAGGCTGGTAGATAGAGTTCCTGGGAATCTCATCTGGTACTCATTCGATGAAATGGTCCCAGCATATAGAATACCTCTGCAATGTTTCCCTATGGTGTTGGAAGTACAACATTCGGTTTCTATACATAATAGAGTTCACTTTGCTGCCACTTCTAACTAGAGGGAAAGCAACCCAAAGCAACCCAATAAGCACAAAGGAACAATCGCTAACTGCTACTTCTCTATGCACCCCCACCCTTCTCTCTAGCAATTCACTCCACATTGACATCTTTACCTCTGGAGTGTTAGAATATCTACCTGTTGCTCCAAAATCTCCTTCCAGCAACAACATACCTTCACTACGGCGTACACAACAGTTAGAGGGCACAGTTACGTGGCCTATAGCTTGATATAGATTCTGTGTATGAAGCGCATGCGTGTGCCCTAATTAGCATGTTCCTAGTTATGTTTTTCTCTTTTCAAGAATTATAATATATATCCTATTTTTATTTTGTTTTATTTAGTAACAGAAATGTGTTTTGGGCGTGTTTTTTTTTTTTTTTTTGGAAGTTTGGATGGTTGAACCTCTGTACTCTGCATTTTGGCTATTATCAATTTTATTTTATTTTATTTTTTACTGGTATAATATGATCGTGATGGCCTTATAATTTTCAGCAGTAAAACATTCCATCTTCAAGTTTTCAGTGTAAATTTGTAGTTTTGTTCTTTATCTTCCAAGTTTATGCCATGCTAGCCATTGGTCTTGTTTCTAGATGTTTGGTTGCCTTCTTTTCTAAAATTGTTTCATATCTACAAGCTGTAAATCTTCCTATTTTGCATATTGTTTTCTAAGTTAGAACCCTAAAATGACCTTGACTCACTAATATTATATGTAGAAGAATTTCAATATGGCAGAACCTTTTAAGTCTTTAATGATGCATCTAAATTTTGGTCAGGCTGGTTAGTTCGTTGTCTGTTATTTTGAAGATTTCTCTGTGCATTAAAAAAAAGTCTTTGGAAGTATGGTTTCTCAATATGTGGAACTTCTAAATTCTTAATAAAAAAAATTTGTGCGACCATTATGGTCAATAGAATACTATGTTGGCAACCAAAAGAAATGCTTTACAGTTCTGTGCTTAATACAATTTATGTTGGAGGAATTTTGTTGTTTCATGTGTAAGGTCTTTGGGAGCTTAGTGCTATACTCGAGTCTTATTTCCCATTTATCAGTAAGTCGCAACTCATTCAGGTCCAGTAGATCAACCCTCCATCCCCGACAAAGGGAATTGGAAGACGTTTAGGTTCCATTCCCCGGGGATACTGCACCAGCAAGCATTTCCTCTCGGCTTTGCGTGCACTTCATTCTTTTTTTTTTCATTCACACGCGGCTTACTTATCCACATCTATATATCTATCTATCTGCAAACTTGATTTCATTGTGAATCATTGTACTACTTCAGATTCTCTTCTAAGATAGCTTTCCTTTCTCTGCTACTATTATAAACATTTCACCACATTCTTTTTCCTAAGATTAGTTAGATTTTTTACACACCATCCATATTAGGGTAGGGGATTTGACCAACTGCTAGATTGACTACAGGAGATAGAAAGGATTAGGAAATAGAAAGTGAGAAGTGTAGGTATAGGAATTTGAAACTATTATTTATTTGGAGCACTAGGAATTGTGTGCTGTGAATCGAAACTTGTGTGGACTTGAAGATTTAATATCATGCCCGAATGTTTTTCTTGTTTTATATATATCATGCCCGGTTTTGTTTTCTTTCAATATGTATAATATTATAAATTTTCATTTTTCAATGTGCATACTGTTCATATATATATGTGTGTGTGTGTGTGTGTGTGTGTGTGTGTGTGTGTGTGTGTGTGTGTTTGTCTTGCAGGTTAGGTGGAGTTGGAGTTGGAGTTGGAGTTGGAACTTGGCCCTGAGGCCCAGATTTATCTAATTTTATCTAATTTCTGGGTGAGTACAATTCCATTTCTAAATTGGGTAGGCGGGTAAGTAGGCCCTTAAGGCTCTAGTGCTTCAAACCTAGCTCTGATACCAAGTGTAGTGATTGTATTAATTTAAGTCTATTAATTCCATAAACTGAAATAGTAACTTCTACTTGATTGCAAAAAACTCAGTAATTTCTTTTAATTCAGCATATATGCATGTTAAATTTATCAATGAACAATAATTTCATAACAGAATAAAATTTACTTAACAAAATAATACAAATTTACCTCAACCTGATGCTAATTTCTCCGTTGACCCGGTTGTCCAACCCGTTGCTTTGTTGCTGCCTAATGTGCTGACCAACTTTGCCGAAACCGTGTTTCCTCCCTACCAACTAGGAGCAGCCTGTCCAGCTTCCTAGCTCCAGGATACCATATGAATATCCTAGCCCCCATGCCCAAAACCCCCAACAAACCGGTGCCCCCGTAATGATCCTCCCAGACTGCAGAACTCCGACTCAAAACCAGAAAATCCCAAAACCCCCAAACCAGAACTCTCCCCCCCTCCAAAAATGCTTCCTCCTCCCCAAAATAATTCCTTCTTCCGTAAGACTCCTCCCATCATATCCCTCCTTCACCGACCCTTTCCTCCTCATAAATTTCCTTATCCATACATTCATTATCTTATCCACATAGTTAATGTCTTACCCTATTATTTAATGTTTCTTATCCCCCTGTATACTTAAATAATTTAATTAAACAATTTAATTTATTAACCCTCTTAAATTTACTACCTTGGTCATTCAATGCGATAGGTAATTAATTTAATTAATTAATTAATCAAAATTATAACAACTAATTAATTAATAAATATTTAATTAATATTATTATGCCAATCTTTGTTTAGTTAAAACCATGTTAGGACAATTAATCACCTAATTAATTTTTCTTAATAATCCCTAAGCATATTTTCAACTAGGGTTATTACAATAACTTAGGGAAAGTGTCACGTCCTTTCCTGTTTTGTTCTAGATCCAAGTGGATCTAAGGAGATCAGTTAGTGTCCGCACATACCGATTTGTCCTATGACAAAATTGGCGACTCCGTTGGGGAGATCCCTTTTTGTGGTTTTTTGTTGGCCATTTTCTCTTAGCCTATGTTTTTTCATTTCCAACCAGTCTCTGATTCTGTGGGAGATCCAAATAGACTCTCTGGACCTAGAAGTTCACTTAGATTTTTGTCCCTTTTTTCCAAATTTCTTTTATTCAAACAGTCTTGCACTATACCTTCCTAGATCCTGTGAAAACCCTTGATTTTCGCACCCCACTGTTTAAACCAGTGTGACATGCTCACACCCTACCTGTGTCCAGCCTGTGAACTCCACTAATTTTCGCACTAAACCTTATAGCTAGGTAGCGGACCCATTTGAAATTTTTGTTTGGAATTAGGATTTCTTATCTTGTTGATGCCCAACTTTGTCTGATTATCTAGGAGGAACTTCTTGTGCCATTATTTGATTGTTTTCTGAATTCAAATCTTGCCATTGATTGGTTTTTGGAACAAGGGTATAATCTCTGATTCTGAGATCTGAGTGCTTGTCTGATTAAAAGTCTTTTGATTGGATTTAATGTTCTAGATTGATTGTGTCTTTTAGATTGTTTACTCACTAGAAATTCCTTTGTTTATTTGCATTTGACGAACTACTTTCTTGTCATTTTTATTTTTATCTACATTGAAAGCTTGATTTGGGTGCATGTTGAGTGTATCATTCTTCTTTGATTACTTGTGCTTTCTTCCTTACATCCCTATTTTGGTTTGTGAAAGAAAAATTAAATCCATTCATTATTGTTGAGTAATCATTCATAAGAAGATTTTGCATTCACAGAATTTTTAAAAAAAAAAAAGAAGAGAAAATCGAAAAGTTTCATTTTCATTGTTGTTTGCATTTTTGTTCAAGAAGGAAAAATACATTTTGTATCTTCTATTATTCCAGAAAAACACCTTCTCCCTGTTGTAGATAGAGTTCATTGAACGAAAATTTGCATCATTCATCTCTATTTGCATCCTTTTGGGTCAAGGTCTCAACAACATTGGTTTCATTTCCATCCTCCTCTCTTGTAAACAACAGCCCATAAAAACACTGCGTAATCATAAAATTTACTTAGTAACTTTTATTTTCCAGTATCTTTCACACCAACATTAGCTAGGCTAGTGCTTTGGAATAGGCTGTGAGACACACTCTCTGAAGAACAAAACACACAATAGTATCTTGTGATACGGAGTGTTGAAATCCATTTGCAACATTTTGTCTTGGGAAGCCCTTCTCACACAAGGGTCAAACTTGAGGTCGCATTGAGATTGGTAGAGTTACTCACCCTACTTTGTTGGTCTCAGTGTAGAGATTGCACGTATTATAGGGGTCACTTGAAGGTATACCCACAATGATGAGTGAAAGCCTTTCAAGTTTATTTCATGATCGATACCCTGCCCTTGCATGTGGATCAGACTGTCGACTGTCTCCCCAGGCATCATTGTTGTTGGTGGTAAATTTAGTGGCCTATATTCTTAGGGTCTTACACAAGGCGACTGTGGAGGGGCAAGTCTTCACGGTACCTGGAATCGACGTTGGAAAAACTCACTTGGGTTCCTTGGAGGGTAAATCCACAATTACTGCGTGGAAGCTTGCACCAAGGCGTAAGTATGTTAAGTAGGTCGTCAACATAACTTTTACACCCTAGCACAACCCCTTCTTATCTTGATTTCATGACGTTGGATTTCATCACCAACTAGTGACCTCGAAATAAGAAGGTTTCATTTGCTTGGTTTGATTCATATATTATATTAGCGTGTGTTGTTCGTTTCCATAGTTGGCCATAGAGTTTCTTTTTTTATATATTTAGCTCAGCCAACATCGACCCTCCACGTTGCTTACGTAGAATGCAAGGACTACCCCCAGAAGATCTGGAAGGTTCTCAACCCTTGCCTACCAACCCGCTAGAGGGCTCTCCTCAACATAGTGAATTCCAAGACATTGCCACTCCACGAGTGGAAAGAACTGACTCCTTAGATCAATTCCGAGTTATAGATTCTCTATAATCTCTTTGACTTCCTCCCAGTTCCATGAGACGTATTTTCCGACTAAATTCGTCTGAATATCTTGTTGTTCAAACTTCTGGAATAACGACTGGACCATTCGCAGGCCCTGAAGGCCAGGATCCTTTTTGGAGTACTGACATATTTCAAAACCCACCCCGTATAGTGTAGGACATTTTTAACCCACAAACAGGTGTCAATATATCTGTCGAAGATGACTTACCCAAAATGTCTGATACAGATGCAATACCTGTAGAACTGACCATTCTTATGACTGCCCATATCTCTTTTGGATCAGACACCCAGTCAATTGACCCAAACACAACCACCCCCCTTCAAATGGCCCATTCTACAATGGTCCCAGATGCTACGAATATTCCCACTGGGAATACCATGGCTAGCCAAGCTCCCATTGGCACACCACTTTCACCTAGACCTACCCTGCCCCTTTCCCCTAGGTATAATGTGTTAAATGCTTCTATCCCTAACCCTACTCAGGGTCCATCCAGAGATTCTAGACTTTTTCCCCCTCTTGGACATAATACTGTTGTTGGTTTTACTCTGAAACTTCCTCATGTCCCCTCCGGAGGGTCTTATCCGCCTTATGCCAGTGGATCCGCCCCTAGTGGAACTACTCAATCTTTCACACCTAGATATCAGATTCCTATTGGTGGACAATTTAACTTTAGGGGCCAACCCCCACCTAGAGGCCAAACCCACATTGGGACACCACCCCCATACAAAGGTCAAATCCCAATCAGCACACCACCCCCATTTGGAGGAAAACCCCCATATGGAGGTCAATTCCCAATTGGGACACAACCCCTAGTTGGAGGAGAACCCCCAACTATCCCACCCTATGGGAAGAATATACATGCAGCCTTGGTCCAGTATTGGAACTATCTTACCCAAGGAAATCCTCAACCGACTGGGGGGCAACAGCCTCAAGCCAGCTCTTTCCTACCCCCTAGTGTAGGCCAACCACACCCAGGTCTGCCCAATCCTATTTGGGGTTCGAACGTTCAGCCTAATGCCCCTATTCAAGGGAATATTCCTAACTAGTACAAACCTATGGGATACATGCCTCCACACCAACAACTGAATCTGCTCAGATCTTTGCATTATATGCAAATGGCTTACAGCCCGACTGGTATACCTATGGGACTTCCTCCCCAAAGTCACCAGTACCCCCATGTGAATAGACAATTACCTTTCTGGCCACTTTGGACCTTCTTGATTTGTCTAGAATCTTAAATGACCCTATCCTTCATTCTCTCCATTGGCCTGTCATACCGGCCAAGCTACCATCAGACATTCCCAAGTTTGATGGTAAACCGGGATAGGATCCAAACAACCACGTAATGACTTTTCACCTTTCGTGTTCATCCAAATCCTTGATGGATGACTCCATTAGGTTAAGACTCTTCCAACGAACCCTTACCGGTTTGGTTACAAAGTGGTATATAGAATTACCATGAGGCTTCTTCACTGACTTTAATACCCTCGCCATGGATTTCCTTACCCACTACCAGTTGCCAATCTGTTATGAAATGAGAACCGAGATCTTGATTTATTTCAAGAAAAGTAAAGTGACTCATATCTCTGATCACATACATGAGTGGAGACAACAAAGATGTTTAATCAAACTCAATATTCCTGATCAGTTATTGGCAGAATGGTTCACGAAATCCTTCATGAATGACATCTCTAGAGACATTTCCATGGGTGGAGTTGTCACCTGAGAATAGGTGATCAGTCGTGCCCAGTACCTCGACCTCATATATTCACAGACAGGTACCCTTTACGACTTACTCCTTGATGCTCCTTATCCTTCCACCACAGCTACCTCAACCACCCCAACAACTTCTCATGCTACTAACAGTGTGATTGACACTTTTTCCACTGACGCAAAATCTACGTCAGCCTCTCACACCAACCCCAAGTCTTATTCTTCTAATGTACATAATGCTTTGACTCCCACTCCTTCCACCGACAAGACTTCTGAAGTGAACTCCATTCAATCTACCCCTGTCGGTAAAAATAAATCCAAAAAAGGGAAGGGTAAGAACAAGGAGGATAAAAATAACTCCCAATCGGAAAAAACTAAAACACAACCTATTGATGATAAGGATAAGCGTAAGCTATGATATCCGTGTCTTATATGTGGTGATGATCACTACACGAAAGATTGTCTGAGATGAGATGAAGTCACTAAGTTTCTTCAAGGGACCCTGAAACCTCCTACACCTATCGTCTTGTCACAACCTTTCCCTTCTCAGCAATAGGCCCAATTGGTCATCCATGACCAACCCTCCTCTTCTACTACTTCATACGTCCTAATGTGCATGGGTGATTCAAAGAAAAACGACATTGCTATTGCCACTTGGGCCAAAGATTATTCCCCCTCCAAGGAGAAATTTGATGATACACCACCTTCATTGGTAAAACTGATTCCCACAACTTGACCTCCCAACGGTGCTCTTCATATCGAATGACTGAGCCTTGATATAGTTCTTTTCCCTCCTCCAAAGGGTGTTGTTCAAAAATATGCCTTCAACCCTCACGCGCATGCTACCCAAAACTACAACATTGTAGAAGATCTTGCGCAAGCACCATCTGCGATGTCGGCTCTAGAAGTCCTTCAAAGTTTCCCCATGCAATGGAAGGCACTGTTAAAGGATATTGGTGGAATCGACCCCATGGATACAAACTTGACAATATTTGACTTGGAAGATCACATTCCAAGGCTACCTCCTCAACTAGCTTTTCAAATACAAGTTGTTGTCGCAGACAAGAACATTTGTAGAACAATTATTGATGAAGGTGCCTCGACGTGTGTCATGTATGTTGCATGTTGGATAGCCATTGGCTGTCCTCCCTTAAATGAATCACACAACATGCTCAAATCCTTTAATGGCTCTGGATTTAAACCATATAGTGTTCTTCCTTCATTGCCTATTACGTTAGAAGGAAAAATAGTCAATGCTAAAGTTGAGGTCTTCGATGCACCTCTAAATTACAACCTCTTACTTGGCAGTAGCTAGATTGATTCCATGCACGCAATTGTCTCCACACTTTTCCATGTGTTACGTTCCCCACACCAAGGAAAAGTGGTTATTGTAGATCAACTAGCCTTCTTTAACTCTAATTCTCGTATTAGCAACGTACCTTTCATTTCAAAAACACCCCCTGAGTACGAGAATGTTAGTGTGGGTCTTCTTACATATTCTACTTTGATGGGTACATTCCCAATCCCACCACTCGACATTCCCCCTCCGTTTGTCACCTCGATCAACATGATTTCCACCTCTGTTCGAGAATTGACTATTGCCATCATTTCCTCTGTTCCCAAGTCTACCCACGACATAATTTACAAAGGGAACCTGATTAATATCTCACCCACTATTCCGCTTGACATCTCTATTAAGCCCGAGATTGTCGAAAAGGTTCATATAGGAGCTGCTTGTTTCGATGATGAGGTCATCACATACAAATCTATTTTTCAAGAGTTTCGTGACATCCTCACTTGGAGTTAAGAAGAGATGCCAAGTATTGACCCCAATACTGTTGTACATGAGATCAAGACATACCCAAATGCTAAACCTATTCAACAAAGGCTTTGTCCAGTCCACCCCCGTAAAGTCGTAGCCATTAAACTTGAAGATGAAAAACTTCTCAAAGCTGGTTTTATTTATCCGGTGCTTTAACTGATTGGGTATCCAATTTCGTTCCGGTCAATAAGAAATAAGGCAGCATCCGCGTTTGTGTTGATTATAGGGATATAAATAAAGCCTGT
This sequence comes from Picea glauca, assembly GCA_000966675.3. Classification (NCBI taxonomy): domain Eukaryota; kingdom Viridiplantae; phylum Streptophyta; class Pinopsida; order Pinales; family Pinaceae; genus Picea; species Picea glauca. The sequence continues at coordinate 641,704 of JZKD02S0485162.1, read as the reverse complement.
CCAAAAGATAACTTTCCAACCCCTTTCATCAACCAGATCGTCGACGATTGTGCCAGGAGTGAAATCTTCTCATTAATGGATGGTTTCTCTGGCTATAATCGGATCAACATTCTACCCGTGGATCAACATAAAACCGCTTTTATTTGTCCTTGGGGTACTTTTTCCTACCGGAAACTTCTTTTCGGTCTAAAGAATGCTGGTGTGACTTTTTAGTGAGCCATGTCCTATGCTTTCCATGATATAAAGCACATAGTACAACCTTATCTTGATGATATACCGACGCATTCCATGCATCACCAAGATCACCCAGCCCACCTCCGAGCCATTTTCCTTCGCTGTCGCCATTACCGTATACGTTTAAACCCACATAAATGTGTTTTTTGTGTGGAGTCCGGCCGACTTCTGGGTTTCATTGTGTCACGTTTGGGAATTAGGGTGGATCCTCTAAAGGTTGAGGCCATTCTGAATCTTCCTCCTCCTTCTACCCTACGCCAACTCCAAAGTTTGCAAGGGAAGGCAAAAGTTTTGCATCATTTCATCCAAAATTATGCTGAGTTAACATTGGGATTTACTTGATTGTTAAATTAAGGTTCTACGTTAATCTGGGATGAGCCTGCAAATAAAGCCTTCAAAGCTTTAAACCTTGCCCTTACACGTACACCACTACTTTTCCCATTGAATTACAGTGGAGATTATTTCCTTTATTTTGTAGCCTTGGAATCTACCATTTCTATGGTTCTAGTCCAGGAGGATGATTTTCATGATGAACATGTCATTTATTATTTGAGTCAGCGTCTCATGACTACCAAAACCAAGTATTTACATGTTGAAAAACTAGCCTTGGCAGCCATCCAAGGTGTCCAACGTTTCCGGCACTATATCCTTTTACGCAAGACTACTTTGATTTCCAACTGCAACCCTATGCAACACATTATTACACGCCAATTGCTAGGGGGAAAATACTCCAAATGGATTGTAATACTCCAAGAGTTTGACTTAGAATTCAAACGTGTTAAGTCCAAGAAATCCTTGGTGTTTTCCGAATTGATATGTGACCTTCCCTATTCTGAGATGAAAAATGTAGCAGAGGATTCACTACCCGACGAATCCTTTTTTCTGATTAGTTCCGATGACCTTTGGTATGGGGATATCATTATATATCTCTAGACTCAGACTTTCCGACCCAATTTTTCTAGCACTGATTGTCATTGTATACGTTACCAAGCTCATTAGTATATTATCCTCGGTGATAATCTTTATCGTCGTGGGATTGACTCCATGTTTTGATGATGTCTCGCCCTTGACGAAGCTGAGAAAGCCTTGAATGACTTCCATTCTAGAGCATGTGGTGGTCACATGTCTGGGTATGCTATTTCCCAAAAGATCTTGTGAGCAAGGTACTTCTAGCCTTCTTTATTTAAAGATTGTATAACTGCTGTCCAGAAATGCCATTCTTTCCAAACATATAATAATAAGATACGATCTCATCCTGCTCTCTTACACCCTATAGTTTCCATAGGAAATTTTTCTAAATGGGGTATTGATTTCATGACCTGTAACCCTCACTCGGTTGGGGGGCATGGATACATTATCTTAGCCGTGGATTATTTCATGAAATGGGTCAAAGCGATGCCTACCTTCGATAATATAGGAAAGACTGCAGCACTATTCATATTCAATCATATCATTGCTTGGTTTGGTGTTCCCCAAGCTATTGTTACTGATCACGGTAGCCACTTTAGAAACTTCATGATATTTGAACTTACTGAAAAGTTGGGTCCTCGCCATGAAAAATAAACACCCTATTACCCATAGGCCAATGGCCAGGTTGAAGCGATAAACAAAATCCTCATTACTATGCTTCGACGAATGATAGGGATTCATAATACTAGTTGGCACACAATGTTGTTTTCAACATTATGGGCCTACCAGACATCCGTCAAGTCTGCTACTGGGTTTACACCTTTCTAGTTAGTTTATGGTATAGAATCCATCTTGCCGATTGAATCTGATATACCATACCTAAATCTATCCGTTGAACTTCTCCCAAACACTTCTTCTGAAGAGGAATGTTTATTGTATCTTATGCAATTGAACAAAACCCATTGGGATGCCACCCTAGTTATAGAAACCCAGAAGAAACATGTCAAAGTCCAATATTACAAACATGTCAAGCCACGTGTTTTCTTTGAAGGTGATCTAGTTCTCCTCTACGAACAAGATCGTGATTTGCTAGGAGCCAAGAAATTCAAGGCCATGTGGCAAGGTCCTTATATCGTCAAATGAGTGTTGGAGAAGGGAGCTTACGAGTTAGTAGATTACGATGGTGTCCCTTTGAGTGAGCCCAGAAATGGGATTTACTTAAAGAAGTACTATGCTTAGGTCATCTGTGTATGAGTTCTTGTATTTTATTGTACCATACTTTTGTGTGTTACTTTAGTGTGCTTTTTCGTTATTTGGTTTCTACCCTCGACCGCTTACCTTGCATTGTGCTTGGTTTCCAGATGTCGGAGTCTTTTCTACCCCACATTGGCTTCACCGATGGCGCTAGTCATAGTACTCAGAACCTAGCTTCAGCTACATTGGCAATTTATGCACCTACAAACAAACTCATTAGTCTATGAGGTGTTTGCCTCGGTCGTGCGACCAATAATATCACAGAATATAGCGCCATCATCGAATTGTTCACTGATGCTATTTCACTTGGTATCTACCACCTGGTTATATGAATCAATTCATAGCTAGCAGTGCTACAATTAAGTCATTTCTATGCTATCTGAAGTCCTACTTTATTGCAGGTATATCTACGAATTTGCCTCTTGGAACATTATTTTGATTATATCGAATATCGGCACATTCCTAGATGTCTAAATACATTAACTAATGCATTAGCTAATTATGTGTTAGATAGAAATCTAAGACATTTATAGACCCAATCACACATCACATGTATTATACAAAGAAGAATAAGATGGTAGAAGCCGCATGTATATATGTATAACGATAAAAAAAAATTTACAAATTTTTTTTGTCCGAAGACTAAAATATTAAAATATGAAGCCCATGGCTTCTACAAAATAGCATCACGGATGACACTCACAGTAAAACACAATTTCTCGTGCTACCCTATGGAGAAGTCGACTAAGAGACTCAGATATGCCCATAGTATGGCGTTGATAGCATCTCAGGATCTCCCCAATAGAGATGTCTGGGACATCTCTAGTACACCCCTCTAAGTTCTGTTCAACTATCTTGTAATCCTCAGCACCCCATCCTACCACTGGAGCCACTTCTCCTCTTCTCTAGATAGGAGATGTTCCTAGAGGCCAATGCGGCCCCACATCTATGTCGTCAACCATGTGTGCAATGGTAAATAAAATGGTCCGTAGAGTCAAATCTCAGACTCCCAAGATAGAAACCTTACCCTTGCTTCTCTCTGCCTTGGGAAAACAATACTGACGGACATACTCACTCATAGGGAGACCTCCACCTCTACTTCTTGTCAGAGTCGCATGGGATCCACGACAAGATAACCCTATGAGAAAGTAGATATCCTCGATATCCAATGAAAGAGTGTGAACCCCCACATGTGGACCAAGTACTCAAGCAATCTGAGTTGGGCTCTCATGCCTTGGATCTTGAAAAATTTCAAGAGTCCACACTCCTGAAGAGAAACCATGGTTCCTGGGTCATTCCTGGTAGAAAACTCTTCATCTTCATGCTCTCTTTCCATCCATTCTAGCATTTTGATAGTTCAAACCTGGAATAAAACCATGGAAGGAAGTTAGAAACCTTGATTTAACCTCCTTAACAATTTTTTTGAGTAAAAAACACACTTCAAATTTTGATTCATGACCCTCGCAGGTGACACTTTTGTACAGTACGAGATGTTCATAGGTGCACTGAAGGTCACCTGCGAAAACCTTCATTCTTGTAGGTCCCGTAAGGCCCACTTGCGAACTTGTCTATGCACACCTGTAACGACCCTAATGGAATAAATGATTAAAGATTATAAAGAAAAATTAATTAAAGAAAATAAGTGTGATTAATTAAGTGATACTCTAATTGCAGATCACATTTAATGACTTGAGAAGTAAATTTAAAAGATCAATGAAAATTGTTAAAAAAAAAAGGTTGTGTATGCAGAGAGTGAGCCTGATAGTCCCGAGAAGATAAAATATTAATGGAAGGAGTATGGATGGGGATGAGGGTGGTTGTGAGGTAAATGCATGAGGCAGCAGTGAGGAATAAGAGGGGGAAAAGAGTGGGATGTTCACACCATTCGGCGGGGATGGATGCTGCGGACTGTATGACTGAGCCGGTTGTATTGGCCGAGAACCATTGCATTTTGCTGTGAGCAGAATTTCTATGCACTGTGGTATTTGTTGTGCACTGTGGTATTGGCTGTGAGCCTATTGTATTCTCTGTGGGCTATTGGCTTGCTGTGAGCAAGGAACCGAGTGTTCTGGACTGTGGCTTTTGATCAGGGAGGCATCGAGTTACTGGAGGTTTTGGGCACGGGGGCCAGGATATCTGTAGATATCCTGGAGCTAGGTCGTTTTCCTAGTTGGTAGGGTGGACAATAGTTTTGGGCAATTATTTTCCTGTTTGTGGCAGGGGTGATCTGTGTAGAAGGGAGCAAAAAGGCAACAACAAGGGAAGGAGGCAACATAAATTAGCATCAGATCCAGGTAACCTGTTAATTTCTGTATTTATTTCATTCTGCCATCAATTCAGTATTTAATGATAAATCTAAGTTACTGAAGTTGCTGTGATGAAGGTTAATTTCATGCTATGAAGTCTTGTTTCAGTTTACTTTCATAAAATGTTTAGGAAAAATAATGATGTTTAGAGATATAGAAATATATGGGCATTACATATGGTATCAGAGATTCTTAGTTCGAAATCTGGAGCCTAAGGGATGAAACCCGGAGTGTTAACTCCAGCCACGTTTCAACTATAAACAAAACATGTTCAGTTTGATTTGTTATGACCGAAACAGTAACGGAAATGCACTTACGATAATACTCCTACGTGAAACCCAGGCAAATAAGCTCATATATCGCAAGCAACAGTTTTTGGTAGAACCCTGTAACCAGATCATATATGGTCACTACAGTTGTAATCTGAACATTTGAAGGAATCCCTTTAAATTAATGGCAGCAAACCGGATAATGGGAGGGATCACCTTCCATGAAATGACTATCCTTAAAATGACAGGAATAAAGCTATTTAGCACAAGAAACAGAGATGATAACTTAGTTTTATTTTGAGGATTACTTGTCAACGAAGTTTAGGATAGAATAAACACCTGAAATCGACGAAAATGTTGAGGGAAAACTTCTATTGAAGGCTTGAAGAGTGGAAAATTTAATAACTACATGAACTACACTAAATAAAATGCAAGCAGATAATTGCAAGACCCGGGAACGAGATTTTAAATGGAAGAATGGATGTGAGCCGTCAGATCTCACCTAGAAATCCCATTAGCCGTTAGATTTAGACAAGTTGCACAAGGTTTAAGCCCTAGCATGCATAGGAGGAGTCATCAGGAAATCTGAGTCATCGAGGTTTTGCGAAATCCCGAGAACGGATCCTAGCCGTTGATCTCGGCAAGACGCGTGTCAGTAGATCTCGCAGAGTCGAAGATCGGCATATCGGGGTTTCTGGAGTCATGAAACTCTTGCATAATGAAATCGCGATCCACGATTTCCCGATACGATCAGAGCCGTTCCATTTGAGGGATGCGTGTCGCAGATCCGGGGAAAGTCGGGGATCGGGAATCCCATAGACATAGGCACATTGGTATCGAAATACTGAAACCACGAGAAGTGATCTGGACCGTCCATTTGGAAGGACACGTGGTAGAGATCGCGTGAGAGTCGGGATATTGGCCATCGGGAAATCAGAGTTCTCGAGGTCATGAGAACTGGGACCTTGAAGGTCCTGAAAGCCCGAGAGTCAATCAGGACCGTCCATCTTCAACGACAGGTGGCAAAGGATCGGGTGCTGTCGGAGTTTTTTTCATCGGAGAATCGGGGATTCCGGAGACGTAAGACTTGTGAAGGTTGAAATCGCGATATGCGATTTCCCGATCAGATCTGGACCGTCCATTGTGCAGGACGTGTGTCAGGAGATCCTGTAAAGTCGGGGATCAAGAAATCGGGGTTTTCGAAGATAAGAAAACTGCGTCGCCGGAAATTGCGATCGGCGATATACCGAAGGTGACGTAAGAAAGGTGGGACCCCTAGAGTCAGAGTAAAGGACAGGTGTCCATCATCGAGAAGAGTCGGGAAATCCATGGGAAAATCCCGATACAATCAAAGCCGTCCATCTGTGGGACAGGTGGCAACCATCAATAACCCATCGGAAAATCGGGAATCGACGTATCGGGGATTTCGTGGACACGAAACTTTTTCATTTCAAAACCGCGAAGTCCGAAACCCCGAAACAATGAGAGGCGATAAGGACCGTCCATCATTTCGGACGCGTGTCGGAACCTGGGAAAGAGTCGAGAATCGGGGAATCGGAGTATTCGGGCACACAAAAATCATGTCACACGGAATCGCGATATGCGATTTTCCGATGAGATCAAGACCGTTCGTTCTTAGGACACGTGGCAATGATCGGAGCCATCGGGAAATCGTGAATCCCGTGGATGAAGTATCTATGCTTAATGAAATCGCGAAATGCGATTTCCCGATAAGTCAAGAGATAGCGGGGCCCACGGAAGGGTCAACGGTGGACAGGTGGCATCGGGTATCGGGATATCGCGAAATTCGTGGACAAGGTGTCCATGTACTATAAAATCATGAACCCCGAAAGCCGACGCAATTAACTTAAACTCTTCGATAAAAATGATTAATTAACAAATGTTTGATTAGGGCTTAATCACATCGCGAAATCGAAGATCGGGGTTTCGGGATTCAAGTTACATCGATTCTTTGATTACGGGAAACTCTGAATCCTGATTTCATTAGCAGTTAACTCACAAAAGTTAAGTTATAACCCGCTTTAAATGAAGATTTACGGGGAAGCTGGCAAACTTGTATTTTTACTCGTTTGACCAAGGGTAAACGCTAAAAGGCATTACGAAACTTTGAATTGATGGAATTATGGCATGAGAAGGATTGAAACCCTAATGGGGAGCCATAAGGAAGTGACCACATAGGTGTAGGTCACATGGACCTCAGTGTAGCCGAAAGGGCTAACACGCAAGGAATAGGCGCATCAGGTATCAGGATATCGGGAATTCCGTGGACGCGGGATTCATGCAATATGATATTGCGACATCCGAAACCCCGATAAGGGACAAGGCTGTAACCTTGTGGTACAATGGTCACCTGAACCAAGGGTTTAGCCCGAAGGGCTGACGCACAAGTAACGTATCGAAGATCGGGGATCGGGAAACCTAAGGGCATGCATTCATTGACATCGCAAACGCTGAAACCCTGAATCCCGATAGGGCGATACAAGACCATGGTTACGGAGGCGGTCATGTGGATCAAGCTCGTAGCAAAAGGGGGCTAACGAAAAAGGGCCCATTGGGAAAGTTGAGCACCAACTCCCGATAGGAAATTGAATGGCCACGGTCTTGTGAAAGTGCCAAGCACCAAGGTAGAATCATAAGGGTTTCGAGGGTTGTGAACACGGTCATATAGACCAAAGTATGGTCAGTAAGGGGCTAACTCTTAGAAATTGAGACCATCGCGAATCGGGAATTGGAGAGGTAAGGGAATCGTGACAACGAAAAGTCCGAAACCCCGAACTCCGATACATAGTCGGGGATAAGCCACGATAGGTGCAGAGACCGTGACAAAGGGAGATAAGGCCTGTGGATTGGGGCATTCGATAGTGAATTCCGAAGGAAATTCCAAAGAGCCGCTTAGGCTCAGTCGATGAAATTGAACAATCTTGTATACATATAAAACTATATATACTTACACGTATAACTACATGCATATGCACAAAAGAACAAATTGTAAAGATAAACGAAGTAAATTAAGGGAAAAATACCAAATCTGTACAGAGCTGGAATTACAGGAAAATCATTTTGTTTGAAAGAGGAAATTACCATTTACTACTACCGCGTAAGGAAGATCTATGCAAATTCTTGATACGAATAACCCCGCGTTCTTCATGAGGGTACTGAAACTATGCACAATAGGCGGACTGAATCGTACCTCTTACTATAGCTGAGGGCGAGCTCTGCAAAATGTACAGATAAGGAGTTGGTTCCCAGCGATTCAAGGAGACTGGACTCCAGGTCATGGATCTTATCGGGGGCCATATCAATATACTCGGTTTCTGCAAGACGAACTCGTGCTCAAAACAACGTTGTGGAGGTGAGCCATGGCAAGGGAGGTTTTGAAAACCTCTGAGAAGAGTAGAGGCAGATCTGTGGTGGACAAGGACTGATGCGAGGAAAGTCCCAGCGGATGAGAAAGTGGGACAGAGGAAGAATGCGTAGAGAGTTGAATGGTTGGCAGGTGTAGAAATAGGGGGTTAGATATGACGGAGCTTATGAAAGACAGACGAGCACGTGGAACCCATGCGTGCCCGAACCCTTGGGTGTACGTTCAATTATTATATATATACAATATGATGTGTTAAAATAATTTAAAGTAAAACAATTAATTAATCTAGTATGAATAATTTATATATAAATAAGATTAAGCAGAAAGGGTCGGATATTCGAGTTCTCGGCTGGAAAATATTTCAATGTTCTTTATTTGCCGTGAATTTTAAGACCTTAAGATGAAGGAAGAAAAGATTTGAAGGCCAAAGCTATAAATATGGCAGCGTTCTTAATGAAATCCTAAGGTTAAAATAATAAAAGATTTAAAAACCGACGTTGTAAATATTAGAGTAATCTTTTGTGTATACGTATTTACGGTGGACGATATCTTGGAAGGAGAGAGAGAAAATCCGAAGAACTATAGGAGAGTCTGCAAATTGTTAGAGAGTTGGACTTCAAGTCAAACTGTATGTTTAGCTATTAAATGGCAGAAATAAATATCAAACTATAGCGATTTCACTTTAACTTGGACAATTTCAGGTCAAATTGTAACATTTAGTGTAAAACTACACAGTTCAGGTTAACCTCTTGGAATTCTAACCTCTAGGTAACATTGTTACAATTTAAGATTAAATATCATTAGTTGAGGCCAAATTAGGCCAATACAGACTAACTTACAGAATTTCAGGTTAATTAGTTGTAATTCATTTTAAATCAAAGAAATTTAGGTTAAATTGCAGTAATGGTTACATTTCGGGGTAAAATTGTACAAATAGCTGGAGTCCAAGATAATATTTGTTAATGTTGATGATTGAGGATAAATCGTATAATTATGGGTTAAATAGCATAAATCTAGGATGTCGGTAAATTTAAGGAAACTGTAGGTTTTCAGGGGAAATTGTTAATCGAACTTAAATTCTATCCATTTGGGGTGGATTCTGGTTTTTAGTGCGGAAATATATGGCTTTACCAACTAATAATTGGCTACTTAGGAGAAGGCAGGCTTTAAGAGGTCCCGCATTTGTACCTATAGGGGATATTTCTGCTGTATCCTTATTATAAGTTCTGCTTTCTTTTGCCAAACAAATAATACGACGTGAGAAGCCTAGAGGGTGTCAAAGGAGAAATGCAATCTGCATTATGAGAAAAAAATTAAGGTCTTGTCTATGCTTTTGGTTGCTGGAGGACTGTAGTGGCTATGGAAGTTGTGATTGGTTAGTCATACAAACCAAAGAAATATCAAATAAATTTTATGTTCTAACGCATGACATGGCTACTGCATTGGATGTACTTTTCTTGAGATTGTTGGATGTCTCAGATGAGGTCAAGGAGAAAATTGAGTTGGTTCACATTCCGGCCAGATGAGCTAAGTTTTTCCTTGATATTTTGGAAGAACATCTCCGCAGAGATGTGCTTGTTGTTCTTGGCGAGTTCGAGAAGGTGATGACCCCAAAGGAATCTAAACCCATAGAAATTTTTGAAAAAAAGGAGAAATCAAAATAAGCTAGGTGCAGATCAAAATGTTTCAATTATTGACAGCGTGATTTCTTCGTAAATCACCGGGAGGAAGAGGCTGACGGTCAAGATCTCGTGGAGAAGATCCTTGAAATTCTGTCTACCGTATGATTGGATAGAAGTTACACAGGATTTAAGTTCTAATGGAGGCATCGGGGTTTTATAAGTTAAAAATTTGAGACTTATTGAGTCTCGAAACCCCGGAGAAATTACAGCCGTAGATCTCAGGATGAACGCGTGTCAGAGGATTTGAAGGAGTCAGGGATCGACATATCACCGTTCTCGTGAACATAGGCAGTTTCAACATCGTGAATCCGGTAGCCCCGACGGGATAAGGTTACGGTAACGGGAGTTGGCCATATGAGCGAGAGCTGAGCCGGGAGGGCCAACATGTGAAGGAGCACATCGGAAATCGGCATATCGCGAGTTTCGGGGGCATGCGCATTGTGTCATGGAAAACGCCGAAATCCTGATAGAAGGTGGATCACAGTCATGGACGGTGGTCATAGGGAGAGAGTCTAGCCAGGAGGGCTAAAGGCAAAAGAAAACTCATCGAGAAAATTAGAACTTGAAACCCCGATAGAGGGTTAAGGCTACAATTACATGGGGAGTGGTCATATGGACCGTCGCATAGCTGGAAGAGGCTAGTGCTCAGAGGAAAGGCGTTCATCGTGAATCAGGGAATTGAAAGTCACGATAAATTCTAAATAATAGAAGAGTGGTGGATCATTGCGGCTATCATGACATTGTTTGTGGAGAGTTGGAAGGACGGAAGATTGAGGAGGATTATGATAATCAAAAGAATGATATTGAGAAAAATTTAAATATGTAATGATGCATTTGAAATTGTGAAGAGTTACTAGGGGACAGGGTGGAAGAATAAAGTTAAACTTGATCGGTGAGATTGGGGT
>JZKD02S0485162.1:608436-624644 GCA_000966675.3 Picea glauca | reverse complement strand
TGACGCTCCAAGATAGTCTAGCAGAGGACGGATAGGAATGGAGTTGGAAGTAGGTTAGGAAGGAAGGATGAGTAGATAGTTGAGACTTTATGGGGATCTGTCATGTGGTGGGAGTGGATGAAGAAAAATGTGTATATATGAATATTCATTATAATGTAAATAAATTATTGAACCGGATAATTGTGATTAAAGAATTTCTCAACCAATTAATGAATGTTGTCTTTTATAAAAGATTAGCCTTGCTGACTGGATTGAATGCATACGTAAATTATTAAGGAATGACAGTTTGATTATTAGTACATGCCCGAGGTTTGCATGTATTAGCTACACATGCATTCCTTGTACATATACATTAGTATGTATGGACTTCTTGGTTTACTTACTGATATTGTCAGTTACTTGCTGTGAATGTATGAACCATGCCCTTTTTCATTTGTAACATAAGATATCTTAACTTTGGGACAAAGTTTCTTGAAGGGTGGGTGTATGTAACGACCCTAATGGAATAAATGATTAAAGATTATAAAGAAAAATTAATTAAAGAAAATAAGTGTGATTAGTTAAGTGATACTCTAACTGCAGATCACATTTAATGACCTGAGAAGTAAATTTAAAAGATCAATGAAAATTGTTAAAAATAAAGGTTGCATATGCAGAGAGGGAGCCTGATAGTCCCGAGAAGATAAAATATTAATGGAAGGAGTATGGAGGGGGATGAGGGTGGTTGTGAGGTAAATGCATGAGGCGGCAGGGAGGAATAAGAGGGGGAAAAGAGGGGGATGTGCACACCATTCGGCGGGGATGGATGCTGCAGACTGTATGACTTAGCCGGTTGTATTGGCCGAGAACCATTGCATTTTGCTATGAGCAGAATTTCTATGCACTGAGGGTATTTGTTGTGCACTGTGGTATTGGCTGTGAACCTATTGTATTCTCTATGGACTGTTGGATTGCTGTGAGCAAGGAACTGAGTGTTCTGGACTGTGGCTTTTGATCAGGGAGGCACCGAGTTGCTGGAGGTTTTGGGCACGGGGGCCAGGATATCCATAGATATCCTGGAGCTAGGTTGTTTTCCTAGTTGGTAGGGTGGACAATAGTTTTGGGCAATTATTTTCCTATTTGTGGCAGGGTTGATCTGTGTAGCAAGGAGCAGAAAGGCAGTAGCAAGGCAAGGAGGCAACATAAATTAGCATCAGATCCAGGTAACCTGTTAATTTCTGTATTTATTTCATTCTGCCATGAATTCAGTATTTAATGATAAATCTAAGTTACTGAAGTTGCTGTGATGAAGGTTAATTTCATGCTATGAAGTCTTGTTTCAGTTTACTTTCATAAAATGTTTAGGAAAAATAATGATGTTTAGAGATATAGAAATATACGGGCATTACAACACCCCCGACCTAAGAATTGACTCAAAACCCTACTTTTTACCAACAGAAACAAATTTTAATCCATGTGAAAGATGAAGGATTGAAGGCTTACCTTGTTGGCAGAGACCTTTCGTCGAATGGTCACCTGTATCTCCTGCAATCCACCGAGAAAATTTTGGAAAAAAGAGGTTCAATGGACAAGTTTTGGGCAAAAATAACAATGAAATGGTAAAGACAAGTTTTACCCCTACTTATTCATTTTCTTTACTATTTTTTGGTATTATTTTATTACTATTTTACATAAAACCTAATATCTTAATATCCATGTGAGTATGGTTTCTCTCACAGATCGCTGATCTAAGAATCTGAACCACGGTGTATGGAAGTTTCCTACATGTACAAATTCCTTTTTAGGGTTTTGTAAGAAAAACCTCGAGCTCAGTCTTTATTTGTTCTCGCACTCAAAAATACATGAGAACTCAATCGAGTATACTTTTGTCATCTTTTTGTACTCGCCATGGTAACACAAAAATAAAGAAAATTAGGGAGTATCCTTTAAGCTCTTTTCATGCTCCATAAAAGCGAAAAGATTCCCGAGCGATCTTGTTCTTTTCACGCTCGTTAAAGTATTTGAAGAAAACGTTTAGTGGGCAATAGTTTATCATTTTTTTGGTCCTATCAAACTACTTTACGAAAAAGGAACTGGGAGAGTTCTCTTTAAGTTTTTCTCAGACTCTCAAAACATGAAAAAACCCTGAGTTTTCTATCTTTGGACTCGTTAAACAAACATCAAAAGGCCCTTATGGGACCGAACCACTCCTTCCTAGGGTTCGTTAAACATACTCTGAGGGACTCATTCAAAGGATGAGCTTACATCAACAAGCATATGTTATCCTCCTCAAGCTTGCGTAAAAATAAAGAGGTACTCGCCAGAAATGGTGGGGGGAAATTTTGGAAAGAGATGTGTCTCTGTACTTGTGTTAAGTGGTAGTAAGTGTCACTCTTGAACATGGCATCCCCTTCATCATTTGAACCTGGGTTGGGAAATCCACTTGTTTCTTGTCTGACTTTTTGCAAGTTCATATCTTGGGTCATCCTTCAGTCAATGCTACCAACACCAGTGTCTTTCCATCCATATGTTCAAGAGAAGTTCAACCAAACCCTCTATTAAGTTAGCCATCTGCAATTGTCATTTATTACCGTGTCGACCTTCCTTGTGTCAATTTCAAGTCATATTCATATTTTGACTCATCCAAAAAATCTGTTACTTATTTTGTGTCATTGATGGGGGATACATCAAGGCCCTCCTGTGACGAGTCTTTTTCGTCGACTTCAGCTCATTATCTGGGAATAAGAATTAGAAATCATTTAGTACCTTAGAACCTGCATGCCTTAATGGAAGGTCTCTTTGCTTTCGACAGTGGATTCACATCATTGGTCCCTGATCGAGAGATTCCACCGAGTGTTTGGCTTCAACTCATTTATTCACATTCGCTTGGATTGTACTTAGGTACCTTGGGATTCATTGACATCAATGGTGATTTTCCTTGTACTTGTTAACTGTTTTCATCAATGACCGGTAATCAAGTGGTTTCTACCATGTTCGACTTCGACACATGTAATCACATGGTTAGATTCATATTTTTAGATGATGGAATTGAAGACCCTGGGTCTCATCTTTTTGGTCCAGGTTGCGATGGAGCATTTATGATTTGTATTGACACATAGATCCACTTTGTATGTCACGTGGCTATGTCCTAATCTAAGTATTTTAACACATAGATCCACAGTGTATTCTTGGTGGCTATGTAACATTTTGATGACATGGATCCATGGTGTATGATTGGTGGCCATGACCTACATTTGTGATTTCATTCATTTGTGGTCTAAGCATGGGAATGCCTACCTCAGAACTGGTATTATATTCTACAGATGCTTGATTGTTTGCAGGTTTTTGATTAGGTGCGATCCTTTTTCTGACACACGCATGCATTTTACAAAGTATTTCGGCTGTCATAAATTATAGCCTCATACTTTGGGGGCATTCTGTTACACGTGATTTTGGTCACTCTGGTGATATCTCTATAGTGATGTGTTCAGGCTCCCATACAGACTTTTTTACTGAGAAAAGTGACTGTTGTCTCCGTCTGCAAGGCATACTTTTAAAGTGAGTTTGCAGGCTGCATATGGTGCAAGGTGTGAAAACCCTAATTCTCGCAGATTTCTCTATACCTAGACTGTGAGGGGTTCGCAGTTTGCTCTATAGACAAGGTGCAAACCTGTTTCAAGGCTAAAAAGGGAATAAGAGGTTACAAAGGTTCTAGAAGAAGATCTTCTAGAAAATTAGTTGGCATTCACATAGTTCGCATCCTACTGACTTCTCATATTTAGTGGGATCATCCTCATCCTTTTAACCATCTCTCCTTCTCTTATATATTAAAAGGTTTCTCATGGAAGAGGTTAAGCAAGATTGAACAAAGAATTGATGAAATAATAGGTTCAAAATTGTGTGAGAAGCCCTATTTGAATTGATGCTTGAGGCCTCCATTTGTCCATTGAGCCATAGTGGATCTTCTTCATACAAGTTCGGAGAAAATGTGTGTGTTGGAGCAAGGGACCACCGAAAGGAAGCCTGTGACATCAAGGTGATCTTTTTGTATCTTCTACTTGCATTTAATATAATACAATGGCATGTCCCTTTCCCATAAAATCACTCTTATTTTATTACATGACTCCTTGATCACATGTTTAGGTCTTGATTGAATGCATTATTGCTGCTTTCACCTTGGTCGATTCATGTTGTTACAGATCTAATATTACAAGGTCACCGAAGTAAAGCAAGGACAACAAAGACATAAGGAAGCTATATCCTAAGGTATGTCACTTACTCCTTCCTTGATGGTAAATTCAATGACTGTAACTTAGGGAAAGTGTCACATCATGTCCTGTTTTGTTCTAGATCTAGATGGATCTAGGGAGATCAGTTAGTGTCCGCACATACCGATTTGTCCTATAACACACCTACAATAAAAACATACCCTGTGGTGCTCCTCCTACTAACTTTATCACCTTCCATACCTGAATCAACATATCCCTATAGAATAATGTTTGAACCTCCAAAACATAATGCATGAGTAGCAGTAACTTTCAAATACCCGATAATCCACTTTACTGCCTCCCAAGGTAAAATATTATTTCCTTCTTTTGGGGAATCAAGATCATGTATATGTACAGTCAAAATTCAACTCTTTGTTTTCAATGGGTAACATTTCCATTTGAAATTGGTTTAAAATTCTATAGTTGGAATTAGAAACAATATAATGATTGGAATGATTTTCATTGAACATAGAATTTGAATTGTCACTTGAACATAATGTCTCCAATTTCTTATGCAAAGTGTAAATTCAAGTCACCTATGTATTGTTCCTCTTCTTGGAATTTACATGGAAGGTCTACTCTATGGAGTTATAAAATTGTTATATAAATGAAAGAATGTAAATTCGTCAATTTCATAATTGAATTTATGAATAATATGAGAAATTTATAATAATTTCACCTATATAACTTGGGTGAAGAGAAAAAACTTTGTATAGCAATGCTCAACACCAACATAGATCCATCTTAATCTTTGATCTATCAATGGTCGTGAGGGATCAAGTCTCTCTAGGTGTAAACATTTTTTAGAGTACAAAACTTGAGGAAAGGTTAAAGGTTTGCATCTTGAGAGATTTGATCCCTCTCAATGCTTGACAGATCCAGGGTTAAGATGAATCTATGCTAATTCTAGTAAAGGGAGGTCACGCAAACTTTGTATCCCTCTTGACGCTTCATATATTTAGGGTTAATATGGATCTATGCTGGCTCCAGTAGTGGGAGGTCACACAAAATTTGTAGATCAAAAACAATATGTATATCTATATGTCGAAGATTAATTTGATCATTTGAAATTTAATCGGTTACGTCAGTTTGTTGAGAAACCAGAGTATGAATCAAAATTATAGTTAATGAGTTACATAAGGAATATGATGAATATAAAAATTAACAATGTACATCGATGAATCCTTTTTGAAATTTATTTTCACTAAGTTATTACTAAATTTGACTTGATGATTTGTTGTATCTCATAGTTGAAGTCAATATAGAGGATTAATTTCCTTCATATCGTTTATTCAATTAATTGCATAATATTATCACTGAAATCAATGCACCTTATTGTTTTATGTTATTTAGTTACTAAAATCAATGCACCATATTTTTTTATGTTATATCGTTATCATTGATATCAATGCACCCTATTGCTTCAATCCTCTGGAAAAATATTTGAAAATCCAAAAGGATTGCCTCCACAATGACTAATTTAAGGCTCCATTGAATTTATGACAGGGTCCTTGCCAAAGTCCAAAACATATTGAGTCAACCCAAACTAAATTAAATAAATTGAAAGGTAAATCAATAAATTTTTGTATCAGGGCCATATTTAGCAAAACACATTCAACTTATAATATATGTTTTGAAATTTGTTTTCAAAATAAATTCATTTCACTTGATGATTTGTTGTAACTCACCATTAATTACAGAGGAATAATTTCCTTTGTATATTAATATTATAATTGTTTTAATGTGCAAATACCAATAAATAAATCACATATAACCAAACAAAGTACATGACTTCAACTTATAATATTTGTTTTAAAATTTGTTTTTGCTACATTATTGTTGAATTCATTTCACTTGATGATTTGTTGTCTCTCATACTTGAAATCAATATAGAGGATTAATTTCATTTGTATCATTTCTTCAATTAATTAATGCACCGAATCAATTTTCATATTATTATCATTGAAATCAATGCATCCTATTGTTTTATGTTATATCACTATCACTGAAATCAATGCACCCTATTGTTTCAGTCATTGAAAAACTATTTGAAAATCTAGAAGGATTGCCTCCCCATTGAATCATTTAACACTCCATTGAATTCATGACAAACTCCTTGCCAAAGTCCAAAAATTATTGACTCAACTCAAACAAAATTATAGAAATTGAAAGGTAGATAAATAAATTGTTATATGAGGGTCATATTTAGGGAAACACATTCAACTTATAATATCTATTTTGAATTTGTTTTTCACGCTAAATTCAGTTCACTTGATTTTTTGTATCTCACCGTTGAAATCAATATAGAGGATTAATTTCATTTATATCATTTTTTCAATTAATTAATGCACTAAGTCATTTTTCATAGTATTATCACTGAAATTAATTAATGCACCTTATTGTTTTAGTGTTATATTATTATCATTGAAATCAATGCGCTGTATTGTTTTATGTTATATCACTGAAATCAATGCTCTTATTTCTCTAAATAGTAAATAGTAATAGAAAAAACAAACATAACCAAACAAAGTTCATGACTTCAACTTATCACTGAAATCAATATAGAGGGTTGATTTCCTTCATTTCAATTAATTAATGCTTTGAGTCATTTTTCATAGTATTATTGCTTAAATCAATGCACCTTATTGTTTTGTGTTATATTGTTATCACTAAAATAAATGTACCCTATTGTTTTATGTTATATCATTGTTAAAATGAATACAACTACTTGATTATGTAAATCATTTTTTATTGTATCATCATTTTTATTGTATTAGGAGGGACACATGTCAACTCCAATTGAGCACAATTTTTACATTTTATATATCTTAATATTCTAATTTTTTTAATGCACCCTATTGCTTCAGTCCTTTGAAAAATTATTTGAAAATCTAGAAGTATTGCATCCGCAACGACTAATTTACTGCTCCATTGAATTTATGACAGGTTCCTTTGCAAAGTCCAAAACTTATCGACTCAACCCAAATGAAAGTATATAAATTGAAAGGTAGATCAATAAATTGCTATACTAGGCCATATTTAACAAAGCACCTTCAACTTATAATATCTGTTTTGTATTTTTTTTCTGGCTAAATTCATTTCACTTGATTATTTGTTGTATCTCATTGTTGAAATCAATATAGAGGATTAATTTCCTTCATATCATTTCTTCAATTAATTAATTCACTGGGTCATTTTTCATAGTATTATCACTAAAATCAATGTACCTTATTGTTTTATGTTATGTTATTATCACTGAAATCAATGTATTCTATTGTTTTATTTTATATCACTGAAATCAATGCTCCTATTGCTCTAAATAGTAAATAGTAATAGATAAATCACACATAACCAAACAAAGTTCATGACTTCAATTTATCACTGAAATCAATATAGAGAATCAATTTCCTTCCTTTCATTTATTCAATTAATTAATGCACTGAGACATTTTTCATAGTATTATCACTGAAATCAATGGACCTTATTGTTTTATGCTATATTATTATCACTAAAATCAATGCACCCTATTTTTTTTTATGTTATATCATTGTTTTTTTTTTTATGAGAACGGTTAGCTTGTATTAAGCGGCTTTCTGGCAAGCCAGAATCAGAGAGTTAGAAATCTGAAGAAGGTCGGTGACCTCTAACAGTGCTGCCAACCTTCTTGTGAATGTCTTGGGAGTCCAATCCCATTTGCTTCTAGAGCTAATTCGAGAAAATGACAAAAAATGCATACATGAATAAATTCTCACAAACTGTGAGCACAGTAGGAGACAGAAGCAGAGCATTAAACCGAGGAGGATGAAATTTTCCCCTTAAAAAAGGGATCCATCATTTTCTAAGAGCCCAAATAAATGTTGGAGGCCGCCTCCTTTTCTTTGCGCGCTTTGTTGGTCTTTCGCCCTCGGGTAAGGGGTGGAGACGGAGCTGAAATGTCTTCAGTTTCAGAAGTTTCCACAGTGCCGCTAGAGGGGACTGAAACAACCAGACCTGCAGGGGAAGAGGGCTCCGGATCTGAGGTCCGAGTTTCTCTCGCTGCTACTGGGGGGGTGGAATCCGGAAGGCTTTCATATGCCGGAGGATTTCCTTTAACTGTTGTTGTTTCGGGACCGAGGGCTTCATCTTCCTGCAGCACATCAAAGCTGTTTTTGTTTTCTAGAGTTGCCTCTACTGAATGAGTGGCCTTCAGAGCCTGGGGTAGTGGATCCTTTCACCTTGGCTATCTTCATCGATTAGATACTGGCTGAAAGTCATCTTCTTTGACTGGTCCCGGCTCCTCAGAGGCTTTGGGGTAGCTTTTTGCGAAATGACCGTAAGCATGGCACCAGAGGCACTTAAAAGGAATCTGCTCATAGTCTAGCTCTTGGATATGGCACCATTCCCCCAGGGAGAGCTTAATGGCTTATGGAATGCCTTTCTCGAGGTTAACCTCAACACAAATTCGAGCGCAGGTATACTGATCCCCTTTTGGCTCCACACTGTCCAGGAAACACCCAAGCTTATTTCCAATGTCTTCCAGAGAGCTTTTCCCCCATAGATGCAAGGGAAGATGAGGCAGTCTGACCCAAACAGGGGCTACAGTGATCTCGTCTCCTGGATTGAAGTCAGGGGTCCAGGGGGCTAAGAACAACCCTCTTGCCCCCATGAAATAGGGTCTAGATCTGAAAACTAGATCCCGATCCTCTGTCCTCAAGAAACTGAAGACAAAAAAGCCCCTGCCTACTATGCACAAAGAGACTTTTCCCTGTATCAGTGACTTCCAACGATCATCCATCCATGCCTCCATCATTTTGGGACTGGGCCATAACCCCATGAACTTTTCGATGAGGGCCTTTTCTGCTAGAAAGAGGGAAAGATTGCACGGCTCCTCTGGAGATAGCTCTAGCGAAGGGATCTCCTCCATATTCTTAACAAACTTAGACGAGAGAGAAGGCTTGGATTTAGGTCCTGTCGAGTGGACTAACGCTTTGAATGCTTCCAAAGGATCTTCTTCCATCTCGGCAATCGGATTCGGGGCCATCGTAGCAGGGCGCCGACCACCAACAAACAAGAGGATGGAGCAAAAACACAGAGGCACAACTGCTGCTAAAAAACGCATGCAAAAACGTAGGCGAGGTCTGAAAAATGTCGATCCGCGGCTCTGTACGCAGATAGCAGGGGGTCGGCTGCTACAGATGGAGATCCATGACCACCAACAAACAAATCGCAGAGGCGTCGACCACCAGAAAAATCGTAGAGGGAGGTCGATTTCTACTCCAAAATGCGTGAAGAAACGCAGGGGGGATGCTCATGTCGATCCGTGGCGTATGACCTGCTACTACAAACGAATTCGCGCCCCTGTAGTCGAGAAACCAGAGCGAAGACGGCTAGGGTTTAGGCCCTAGCTGCAATGGCATTCTGCTTCGCTTCATTTCTCATTTCCCACATGAATCATCATGTTATATCATTGTTATAATGAATATAACTACTTGATTATTATAAATCATTTTTTATTGTATTAGGAGGGACACATGTAAACTCAAATTGAGCACACTTTACATTTTATATATCTAAATATTATAATTGTTCTAATGTGCAAATATTAATAAATAAATCACATATAACTAAACAAAGTACATGACTTCAACTTATAATATATGTTTTAAAATTTGTTTTCACGATGTTATTGTTGAATTCATTGCACTTGATGATTTGTTGTATCTCACAGTTGAAATCAATATAAGGGATTAATTTACTTCATATCATTTCTTCAATTAATTAATGCACTCAATATTTTTTCATAGTATTATCATTGAAACCAATGCACCCTATTGTCTTATGTTATACATTGTTAAAATGATGTATAAATTTGATGGGCACTCCTACCCGTAAAGTAAATTTTCTATGACGGATTTGTCTTTAAAATTTTCCTTTGCTTGATGTTTTATATTTTTTTTACCCTCCATTTAAATCAAAGAGAAATCACTTAATGAAATTAAATCAGATACCTATTGTATTAAATTACTCCCTTCCAATTATCAGTTCCATTCAATTCAGAATTGGTTAGGTTTATGCCTTCCTTCTTTCTTTTGTCTAGAGAGATGAGGAGATCTTTGTGCTATGAGAAGGCTCATACAAACAAAGGGGCCTGTTACCCACAACCTAGGGGTAACTAAGGAGATTATGTCTTGAGGCCTACAGGTTGTAGACATAGATTTTCGAGAGCCAGATGGACAGAGAATAGCCCTGGAGGGGCCCTTCTTTTCATTGATGCATCCTACACATTGCCAACAACAGTATCCACCACATCGGTCAAGTCCTAGAAGGCAGTGGATCTTTCTCCATGAGGTAATGAGTCCAGATATCATGGTACATATCACTCTGATGTTTAAATCATTTAAACATGTTTCAATGAATCTTTCCTGATTTCAAAACATTTTCTTGGAATTTATGCTCATTGCCTTGTTTAAGCCTAAGTGGGGGTTTCATTTTGTCCTAGTAAGTTGGTTTTCCTCAGGAATAGGTTGCTACTGGGTGGTTCCTTGAAAATTCATCATTTGTTCCCTACCATAGATGTCACTTTCCATACATTTTCCCTCAATCTCCCTAACCTTTGGGATCTTCAGGTGTATTGACCCAAGAAGGGATTGTACCTTACCTCATGGGAAGAAGGGGCTAAAGGCCCAAAGGGTAAAAGTAACTGGAAAAAGATAAAATCCAATAATAAAACCTTTGAGATGCTTCGTCCATGGATCCTTGATAAAGCAATGAAATGATTCTTTATAAGAAATTGGGTTCCCACAAAATGAATGATAATGAATACTCAAGGTGTTAGTTTCAGGATAGGAGGTCTCATCATGAGATGGTCTATATTGATAATAGGTATTTAGTGGTATGACATTACCATCATCTGGTCACCAATCCAGGGTAGTGACTCTTAGTTACATGACTAACAGAAAGGGGGTCTCATCACGAGCCAACCTTATCATTTCCATGAGGTATTTTTGAATGACACTGTCATATCTAGATGCCAAGCCAGGATAGTGGCCTCCAACTAATTCCTTGAAACATGAAAGAAAAATATGAGAGGAATGGAAAAAAAATGGGCTTGGAAAAATTGCATTTCATGCAAAGGGAAACTCACCCTCCACAAAGGCATCGATAGGTAAGACAATACAAACCCTTCTATGTCATGAACCCCATGCCCAAAATTTTACCTCACACCATCTCAGATACACACATGACTATGATAGACTCCACCTAGGAAACACACTAGACCTAGAAATTATTGACCCAATAGGGAACCTTGAGACCCTTCCCAAAACTAAATTTGACAACTTGTATAACATCCTTAATAATTTGTTTTATTTGAAAAGGTTGGTTTGATGCATATGTTTGGGTGGTTTGATTATTAGATGTGGCTTACTTGTGATGATACTTGTGACTCATAAACCCTTGGAGGGAATACTTGTTTATCTTTGCAGTAACTTTCTCGGTGGAAAGGTATTCATGAGGAGATGATTATTTCAGACCTTCATAAGGTTTTTAAGCCCAAGGATGGATGCAGAGACCCTGGGCTTGGCACAATACAATGACGACTAGTTTTCACAATGAAGGACGAGGAAATTGACTTTGGAGGCACCCTAGAAGGCCTAGATGATGAGGGGCCACCCTTTCCCACCTGGACATTGGCTTTGGAGACCTTGGACATCACCCTAGTATCCCCATGACATCACCCATGGCTAGGGTTTGAAATTGAGAGATGTTGGGCTGCAATTTTGGCACGTGTGGCATGGAGGAGGGCCTTTAGAGCCCCAACGTTTTGTTAGATGACCTCAATGTCTCATGGAGGGGGTATAATGCCACCATAAAGGGGAATGAAATCACCCTTTGAGGGTTATTTTGTAAATAATTGATTTTATTTTAATTTTAATGAGAAAATTGGCATGTAGGCTCCACTGTGAAAAGACACAACTGTTGTGTAATTAAGCCAGGATTTCCATATAAATATGGCTGGCTAAATTCATTTTTACATCATAACTCACCTCTCACGAGAGGGGTAATGAAATTGGTGCCATTTTTAGGGTACTTGGCTAAACTTTTGAGGCACACTTGCTTGGAGACTTGTTTAGATGCATTTTGGATCATTTCTTGATGGAATTTTGGAAAATCTAGGGTTTTTATGCTTGATTATTCTTGGTGAAGTAAGTAAATCTGAAATTTTCAGTTCATTAAAAATGTTTATGGTATGTTTAATTTTTCATATTTAATATTATGAAATTTCTTGCGTAAAAACCCTAGGAGTAAGAAACATATGGTGTTTCTTTCTTGCTCTTTGTTTTGCTAGTCTTGCCTAAGAATATATTGTCTAGAAAAACTTCTAGAACCCTAAAGTGCTATCACTTTAAAATATTAGTCTAGTCCTTATTGCATTAAATATGTTTCAAGAGTATAAGGATAAGATAAATTTCTAGGGCCTAGAAGTTCCTACACCCTAGTTAAACCTTCTCTTAAGGGCTTGGTACTTGACGACTTAAGGTGATACTCCTCAAGCTTCCACCTTTTCATCTCTTAGAAAAGTATAATCATTTTTATTTCTCCAAGTTATTCTGCTGATATAATTGACTTCATAAACCCTAAAGGGCACTAGTTCTCACTTCTATCTTGTTGGAATATTGACCAAACACTCAAACCTTATTCTCTCAAGCCTATGTTAACTAAGTCTAACACTAACTTAGCCTAGATACCTAAATTTCTTGTTGTTTTCATAAATGTTTGATACAACCATCTAACTATAGAAAATTTTATGCATACACTAAGATAACTCATAGCTAACTTACTTAGAACTTGCTTGTGACAATTGCTAAGGAATCTACTTGATGTATGCTCAATTTTCACTGTCTTTTCTAGCAATTCCAAGCATTAATTATTGTGGTTGTTACAATTGAATTTTGGTTGTTATAAACCATCATCTAACTGTAATTTTTCTTCAGCCATCATATAATTTCATTTTCTATCATCTTTGGAGGCTTTACTATCATTTTTGTACATGAAAGTTCCATATATATGCTTTTTTTTTTCTTGTTCCGGGAAGGTACACAAATTACACTTCTTTGCCTCAATTTATTAGACGTAGACTTTGTTGACTTTAGTGACCAGTGAGATAGGGGGTATATGTTGACATAACCTTAGTCTACCTATCCCTTTAGGTCACTGGGGACACCTCCCTTGGGGTAGAGTCTCTCTTGCTCCTAAAAGAACGAGATTTCTTATTGAGGTGACAATGATAGGATATCTCATTGTTACGCCAATCTACCTCACTTTCCTTGGGATTTGGGAAAGTAAAGATTACACGATAACTTTTTGGCACCATTGTCGGGGAACATCGAGTCAATTTTCCTCAAACGACACATTTTCAGTAAGCTTTTTCCTCAAATCCTTCTTACTTTAAAAGCTTACCTGGCGACTCCACTGAGGGAGATTCCCTCTTTTCCCTTTTATAATCCCTAGAAGGATTATATGGTGACTCCACTGAGGAAAAATCCAACCATGTCTTCTCAATGGAACCTAGGTAATTTCAAACCCTTGGATATGAGTAGAATTTTGGGTTACCCTTGACAAATGCCTGCAAGGTATGAGAAATGGCTCCCTAAATTCACTGGTAATGATGTGGTTAACGCTGAAGACCATATGACTAATTTTGGGATTTCTTTTAGCTCCACCCTATCAGTGATGATGTTGAATATCTGGCAATGAAACTCTTCTCTTCCACTCTTCTTGATGATGCTAGAGTATGGTATGATAGTCTCCCTGATGTGAGAATTACATCCATGGATCAACTAGAAGAGTTCTTTATTAAAATATGGAGTGTTAGAGAGCATATGTACTCATTGCTAAATGAACTCAGTGGCATAAAAAATATTGAGAATGAGACCGTTTGCGAGTTCCATACTAGATTTGTGAAATTGTTACAACAAACCCTTGAAATATCTCACCCTGGAAAGGAATATCTCACCTTTCTCTACATTAGGGCATTCTCAAGAAAATTAAGATTCCTGCTCGATGAAAAGGGCCAAAGAAAAATCCAAGAATCTTATGACATGGATACATATTTTGAATCCAATATCACCTCATCCAAGGAAGAACATTTCTCTACTCTAGAATTCAAGGTTGATTACTTTGAGGATACCCCAGATATTCTTAGTCTAGAAAGAATAGATTCCATTGAGACCATCATTAGAGAATTCCAAGAAAGGTGGGACTCAATCATCAACCAACAGGAAGTTGAAGAGAGGGTTCCTGATGAAGGTTACCAATCCCGTGAGGAAGAGCAAGAATTTACCCATGATTCTACCAAAGATAACGAAGACCTGGTTGAAGAATAAGAGCCTGAAGATGTTAAACATGAGAATGAAATGTTGATGTGATATCCTACCTACGATAAATCCATCCAAGATCCTATTCATCCCGCACAAAAATAAAAAAATAAGGTTTATCATTTTCCCTTTCAGGTTCTTGATGATACCCTATTCTATCATTTAGAAGGTGAAAAAGTAAAGGAATCCTTGGGTGAGCTATACCCTTCATGTTGTGATGAAGGAAACAATATGATTGAAGAGGTGAGTCATGAGTATGAAGTATTGATATACACTCCTCCATTTGATGAAGTCATCCAAGCCTTTTTCACTCCTACACAAGAAGAATAGGATATGGTCAATCATTTCCCTTTCTAGGATTTTGACAATGCTTTATTTTATGACTTGGAAAGTGAAGAGGTGTCAGAGGAACCCTTGGATATATTAAACCCTTCATGTTATGATAAAGGTAATGATATGGTTTACAATATTGATGAGTTAATACATGTTGGAAAATATAAATGGGATGTGATTGCTTATGATGGGGATCCCATTTACGACATTGAGGGTCATCTTTGATTATTTCCTTTACAACTATCATATGAGATTGTTGTTGATTCTGACATTTGGTAACAAGGAGATGATATAATTACTAACATATTCCAAACACCCAAGGATGACTTAATGCAATGTTCTCATGATGATTTCCAGTCATACCTTGAGGAGTTTGATGAGTATTCCTTTGAGCACTTGGATTTATTTTATGAAGAATATTTTCAACTACCATTATGCTCAGATTTTTATAAGGGTGAGGACATGGTTCTCCTGGAGTAGGATACGTGTGATAAAGTTTTCCATCTCCCTTCATTTCCTTCATCTCATAGTGTCACTAAGTTTGCAACTAGGATACGTTCTTCTTGTCTCAAGTTTCCTCCAGGGCATGGCCTTTTATTATAATTTAAGGGTAGGTTGAATGCCTTAAGAAGAATTTTATTATCTCTATCTTTTAACTTTCCCCTAAAAGGTTGTCATCCATCCTCTAGATTCTTGTTAGTCCCTTCTCAAACCTCGAGGAGTGATGAGTTCCAAGAAATTCAACCTTCAGACTCTTTGATTCAGCCTCTTGATTATTTTACATTTCACAATAGTTCTCATGGATGGATTGAGCGCTTTTTTGGAAATGTGACTTGGAATGATTCTGTCCCTCCCTCTTGTTGGAGTACTTCACACACACCTAGAATTTTTTTTTCCTAAGGTTTTCCCTATGGTTATTAGTCATTATCCAGTATCCTAAAGTTTAGGGAGAATATTCCTCTAAGAGAATATTCTCTTCAGTTTGATCAGTTGAGTGGAGTCTAGATGCTACATTGGGATTATCACCATGCAGCATTGGGATCATCACTATATAATGCACATTTTTCTTGGGATCATCACCAGACTAGCGTATTACTCATAATTCCATGATCTCCTCCTCACTTCACTCTGTTTTATTTGTTGGATCATGTTGTCATTGATTCCAATGGTTTGATTGATTGATGTCAAGTAATTGATTGATGTCAAAGGATTGATTGATTGATGATTGATGTAATATAATATGTATTGTCCTTGATGAGAATGCATAGATGAA
>JZKD02S0485162.1:547862-571061 GCA_000966675.3 Picea glauca | reverse complement strand
TTATCTTTTACATGCATATACAGAACAGTACCGGTTAGTACCGAGTAGTACAGAGCAAAGTAGGGTACAGTAGCTCTTTCCAGCGAGTTTCTTTTAAGTTCAGAGATTAGTTTGGCATCCTTTAAACCCCCTCTTCAGCCTTGCATTTCCTATGCTGGTTCCTCTAAGTCTACCTTCCCGGGTTGACAATTAAATGTTGATTAACATGGTATATCTACAGCTCGACATAAGTTATTCACTCACTCAAAAGCACACGAACACCAGGTATGCTTCTCAAACTTGATCTCTCCAAATCTTTTGACAAATTAAGCTGGCACTACATAAGGGAAACTCTAGCGACCTTTGTTTTTAGTGCCAACTAGATCGACTAGATCATTAATCTCATCACCTCCACCTTCTTCTCCATCCTATTCAATGGATCCCCCTCCCAACCTTTCTCCCCCTCTCTAGGCATAAGACAAGGGGATCCACTATCCCCTTTTCTCTTTGTAATAATGGCAGAAGGTCTGGGACACTACATAAAATCCTCCATAGGAAACGACTCTTTGCAAGGCCTCCCCCTCCATGGGCTCCAACCTGTGGCCTCACATAGCCAATTTGTCGATCACACCATGCTCATGAATACCCCCATGGCACAAGAAGTCAACAAACTCAACTCCATCCTCTCCAACTTCAGTGACGCCACTGGCACCTCCTTCAACCTAACAAAGTCACAACTTTTCTTCTTCAACACACCCTAGGTTGTCCAGTAGTACCTCTCCCAACTCCTCTCCATTTTGATTTGCACCTTACCGACTCAATACTTAGGCCTTCCCTTGTTGGACTTGGCATCCTGCAACCTCTCTTGGGACTCTCTCCTACTCTCCATCTCCAATAGACTTAGCAGCTGGAACTTTCACTCCCTCAACTCCTAGCTAGAATCACCCTCCTCAAATCCATCCTCTAATCCATACCGACCTATATTTTCTATATTCTAGCAACCCCACAATCAATCATAAAAAAAATAAAAAATTTGAAGAGGAATTTTCTCTGGCATGGCCACAATCCAGAAAACAAATGGGCTCTAGTCAGCTGGGACAAAGTATGAAAACCCAAAGCCCTGGGAGGCCTTGGTCTAAGGGACCCTGGAAAACTCAACAACACTATGGGAGCAAAGAACTGGTGGAGATGGATAAAAAATCCAACAAAAATATGGGCTCATCTTTGTAACTACAAGTATGCACCAGACATCCAACATTCGCACTAGATCTAAATGTAGGATAGAATTCAAGGCTCCAACATTTGGAATGTGGCCCAGAGGAACTGACCCCTCATCCAGGAGTACACCTTCTCGGAAGTTCATAATGGTTAGACTTCCAGGTTCTGGACTGACTCCTGGAAACAGATGTCATCCCTCCAATCTAATGAAAATTTGCTACACTATGAAAATCAGATACCTAATTTAATCACTACCAAAGTAGAAGACATGTGGGTTTCCAACCCTCACAACCACTCCTAAAGAACCTGGAAATCCACCCATCAGGACCTACAGATGGCAGAGGACTATAACTTACAGAACTGGGCTCATGCAATATCAACAAGAAGAATATGAGTTAGCAATGGCTCTAATTTCTGCATTGGGGGCACTCGCCTAGCAACAAATCACTCTTAAGGAAGGAAATTCTCTACAGGAAGGCTTTCAATTCATGCCAAAGGATCCTATATGGACTATCATCTGGAGGTCCAAATCCTGGCCAAAAATCTCAACTTTTCTCTGGCTTCTGAATAAGATCCTAACTTGGGATAATCTCCAAATAAAAGGCTTCATAGGACCTTCGATCTGTCACCTTTGTAATCAACATGAAGAGAACATGGAACACCTCTTAAACAACTGTACCATTAGTGCTATCATCTGGGACCATGCCACTTAGCTTCTAAGAAGAACTCACATAGATCAAGGTAGCATCATAAACACAATTAGAAAATGGGGAACATGGCCTTACAAAATCCAATTGCTAAACAGACTCTGGCAGCTCCTACCAGGATTCATAGTGTGGAAACTCTGGAAATAAAGAAACAAGAGAGTCTTTCACTCTCAACCCTCCACCTTAGAAACCATTTGGTCCACCATCCACTTAAACCTTAAAGAAGACAGACCAACTGACTCTGCAGAACTCCTGATCCTCAACTCTTGGGGCCTCACTCTTCCCTCCACCCTCTCTTTACCCACCCCTTCCCCTCCTTCCACTATGTTCATTAGCCCCTCGATTTTTTTCCCTCCCCCCTCTCTCTTCCACAAAATTAACTTCAATGGAGCTTCGAAAGTCAACCCAGGTGTTGTTCTTGAGTTTATACTTTAAGGCTCTAAAGTATACCGTCAAAGCATCCAAAAAATAAAGATAATTAAGGAGTAAGAATCAATTACGAAGGGTAAATCAGAGTTGGTTTCTCAACTATCTCTGTCTATCTTCCCATTGATCTTGGATGTTGATTTCTCTCTCAATAACTTCCCATGAACGTTCTAATTCAACTCGGGTAGTTGTTGTTTGCATGATAGTATTAAATAAGTTCAGAGCAATGCTAGTTTGATCCTATAGGTTGGGTTCTATGTTAGGTTGTCTATTACTTGGGACAGTCATGAGGATTAAAATTTTATTAAATTATAAAAGTTTTAGAAAATTTGTTGCTTCATTTTTGTGGGATGAAATAGAAAAGGAATTTTGGAACTCAAAATAATAACATAATAACATTAAAGCTTGTTTCCTGTACTTGAAGTAATTTGAGAATATTAAAATAACCACAAAGAAATGCCGTTGGAGAATATGAGGCTTTAATCTTGAAATAATCTCATATCATAACAGAAGAAGGGAAGAAAAACAAGATTTCTAATGGAGTATAAGATATAACTATCCAACAGACCTATAGGTCTTGAAATTGCTGGTAGCAATCATAGAGGAAAAACTGCAAATAATTAGATAGTCGAATAAATTCAAACTACAGTAGAATTTTGAATTAAACTATAGTTGATCATTCATTAGAAAGACATGGAACACAAGATATTGAAAGATATTGAAATAGAGTGAAGGAACACATAGCTTCAAGGTGTCAGAATTCAAAATCTCTTCTCCATCATCTATATTATCATAAATCAGAAAACTTCTAATACAATCGACTCCAAAAAAACAAAAAACCTCTTCTCAGTCTTGTGAAATTATATTTATACATGATCACCCAAGTTTTTTTTTTTTCTGTTGGTGATTAACTAATTTTCGAAGACTAATGGTTACATGAATATGAAATAGTGAATCGTTTCTATTTCTATATTTATCTTCTTTGATTAATTTTGATGATGAAATTTTCAAAATAATACTTTAATTCTTTGATGATGACCTTGCTTCTTCTCTTTTGAGACAATCAATACATTTTCCCAGGAGGTGCACCAACACTCTAGGAGCCTCTAGAATATCTTTAGCCTGGAATAGGAAGAATTTTTTTTGTAGCCCTGGTAGACGGTCTTCAACTATCTTTCCTCTAAACTCAACATCTTGTAACTTTAAATTTGGTCTCACCATCCATTTATTTATGTGTGTAACATCAATTACCTTAATCTATGAGATCTCTATCTGAATTTCTTCCAGATCTTCCTTGAATTTTAACTAATGGTTACTGATGTTAATTTCCCCTAAAAATCCAGAACAGTTGTCTCTTCCCAAGTTCAACGAATCCTTATCTAGAAGATCAAAAATTGCTTGGAAATCATCGTTAACCTCGGTTATTTTTTTTATTTTTGGTGAGGCTTGCCTCCCAAACCTTGAGTATTACATCCCCTTTGATCTGTTCTAAAACAAATAACTTATGAGTCTTTCCAATTTCCTCTTTTGTTGAAAGAGTCACTGCCTTTTGAAAAGTGGTTTTGGCTACTTTTGTCTCTGTTTTCTTTAGGAGAATATTCTCCAAGGATCTGCTTGTCTCCTGAAAGTAAGTTTGAATAATTTCTAACTTAGAGATCAATCCATGTTGCTCTTTTTCTATTTTTGCATGAATTTCCAAAGCCTGGGCTTAAATAGCTTCCATTTCTACCACTTGATTTTGGATTGAACTCATCTTGTTCTGTAATTTTTTATTCATTTCTTGTTATTGTAGGGCTTGTTCTTGAGTGACCTATATTTTCTATTTTGCTTCCTCTAAGCTTGCTTTCATTTTTTGAATCTCTTGAATATCATTTATTCTAGCTTGTTCTAGACCCTTTTTTATCTCCCAACTGATATTTCTTTCAGTCTCTTTTAATTGACCCTATAACTGAGCTATCCTCTGATCTCTCTGCTCCAACATAGTTGTCAAACTACCCAAAGAGTGTAAATTCGTTGACGCTAAAGCTCCCATTGTGCCCGCTATTTTTGTAGAAAATTCTCCCTCTTTACGTTTTTGTCCATCAATAATGATCTTGTGTTTTTTAATCATCATATCTGCTCTTGGATGCATCTCTTGTTTCAGGATGGCCTTCCTCTTTTTACTGAAAAAATAATCAGATGAAGGAATATCATCCCTAGAAATAGGCTCAAGATCACTCATGTATAGAGCTCCCTCATGGGGGTTTCCATAAGTAGACTGTAATGGAGTCAAAGAAGTAATGGGACTTCCAAGTTCTATTGATGTTGTTCCTCCTAATTTTTTGGGAAAACTCTCAAGGATTTCTGAGGGTGTTTCCAACTCCTTTCCTTTCCCTACCTGGGGGACTTCTGTTTCTTGTGATGTCATTTCACCCTCCTTCATTTTTCCTTTTGTATTTGATTTATCTTGTACATTTGTTTCAAAGCCTAGGGGAGGCCCTTCCTACTCTGGAGGTGGGGTCGTGGGTTCACCCTGCAAACTCTTAGGTAAACAAATTCACCTATGACTTTGGAATGACATGAAACCAACCTGTGAGTCAGTTGGCATGGCCTGTACCCTATTCAATACTTCTTCATAGGTTTTAACCTCCTTGAATATATCATCATAAACAGATGTTTTGTTCTCATAAGCTTTCAAATTACAGTGCATCAAATGTCTGCTTACTAATTGATAAGGGTCATGCTTTCTGTGCTCAATATCTACCAGTTTTATTTCTTCTAGCTCTTCAGCCTCCACTTTAGAATGGTCGAGGTTTAGTAATGAAAATTTCCCAACATACACAGGGAATATTGTCCAAGATTTCTTCTGAGCTGCCTTTAGCTCTATTCCAATACCACCTTTCACTATTTGATGTGCTACCTCCCTTAATACTAGTCTGTATGGGAGGAATTTTGGAAGTGCGTGAGGGGGGATTGAGAACCCATAAACCCTAACATAAGAGAATTTTTAATCAACAAACCAGTTGGCTATTGCCTTGAAATTTT
The DNA here is from genome assembly GCA_000966675.3 of Picea glauca. Taxonomy (NCBI): domain Eukaryota; kingdom Viridiplantae; phylum Streptophyta; class Pinopsida; order Pinales; family Pinaceae; genus Picea; species Picea glauca. The sequence goes on along the minus strand of JZKD02S0485162.1, from coordinate 565,707 downwards.
CTGAGACTGACTCAGAAATGCGAGGGGGTTCATAGCCATAAAACATTTTATGCATTGGAATTATTATAAAATGAAAAATTTCGTAAAATGCATTCTTAGCATTTTCCTCCCATAGCACAGAGTGATACTCATGAATGGGTTCAGGACAAGTTATATTCCAACTCCAATTCATTAGGGGAAAAGGAATTGCAAAGTAGATTGAATCCATAATGTACGCTGACATGTAAAAGGCCACTGGCTGACCTTTAGATTTTGCAACTCTGTAATTTGAAACTTCTTGAGCTAGGTTGTCAAACATAATCTTACTCCAGTTGAAAGTGTATCCTTCTAAATCTTCTTCTAAAAAGGGCACCCATTCAGCAGGAAAATGGCAGGGATCCTTTTTCCCGAAAAGTCTACACAGCGTAATGGCTACATAGACCATGTATTCATTCAAATATATTGTGGCATAAAATCCATGGTTATCAGACCTAAACTTTGATGGAAATCTCCACCATTCTCTGATTAAATCAGGATAAGTTCGGTCTGCCTCAATACACTCTTTCCTTTGAAATTCAGCTAAAAACTCAGCATTATAAGTGTACTTAGGATTTGGTGAGAGTTTATACATTACTTGTATATGTTCTGGCCTGAATGAGCCGACAATGACCCCTTGATCATTTGAGATGCTCCTCATCAGAATATCAACCTTTTCTAGGGCCCAATTGATCATGTTGTTGTACGCCATAAAACGAGGGCGCGCCGGGATCTTATGAAGCTCTGATTCTGCTATATCCCAAAAGTGATTCTCGAAATCAGTATGAGAATTCTTAAATTCGTATTCCAGGAATTCAGAGATTTGTGTCCAAGATTTAATTGAGTCGATAGCATGTGGTGTAGTGTCGGATATGATATCTCCTTCCTATGTATCTTCACTCTTCTTCGATGCTTTTTCTGGTGCCATGACTTTAAGTTAGATGGAAAACCTGTCATAGAAAAGGAGTGTATGAGCTCAGTTGAATGCGTCTTGCGCTTGATAGCATGAAATAGAAAATGTTGCAAAACACAGACCTTCAAAATCTCTTTTAATTCATTTAACGATGCAGGTACTGACGCAGCTGACAAGATTTCAATACATTGAATGCAGTGGATATTTACTAAGATACACATTAGTGTCACATATCATCGGTTATTCTTTATTAACGTGGCCATATTTTGGCGCTTTTGAATTTGAAATTCAGAAAATTTCATTCGATCAGAAACCGAAACGTGAACAAACCTAAAAATTTGATTGTCATTAATCATGCTTCCAAAACAGAGTTAATTTAGACTAAACATAGATTAAGAATTGAGATTTTGCGTTTTGGGATTTTAGTGATCATGTTGATGAGAGGTATGTTATCACTGAATCCTGATTTCCGAAATTGGGAAATCGTGACATGTTTAAATTAGGACTTAATTCCATTTTAGTTAACTAATTAATCAGAATTAAGGACAAAATAGGATTAATTCAGTTTAACAAAAATTATGGGTCGGGATTTCGTGTTTCAGGAATTAGGGGATCGTGTTGACAAGAGATATGTTATCGCTGAACCCCGAATCCTGAAATCGCAATATGATTAACTTAAGCCTTAACTTTTCGTGTTAGTGAATTAATTAATCAAAATTTGAACTAACTCTCATTCTTTCAAGAAACTGGGGATTGGGATTTCATGATTCACTATGTATTGAAACATATGTTCTCAGCAAACCCAGAATCTCGAAAACTTTTTAAAGTTAATCTTAACTCCTTTAAGTTTTAAGCTTATCATGATTAAAAAATAACTTTATAGAAAATGCGTTGAGACTCTTATAACATTTTAGGTTTTTTTCCTTTTATTATTTAAAGAATAAATTTTTTCAGGAAATTGGTACTGGGTGTTTGGAAATGATAACGAAGCTTATTCTTTATGAAAATCCGAAACCCAAAAAAGGAAAGTTTGGGTCTTAGGGATAAAAATTTTAAAATTTATTTCAACATAGGCTCCAATTAGGGACCTTGTCTCCTTATGGGATGAGGTGAAAATGTATACTTAGTGCCTTTATTGGGTAAATGGAGTCAATGGCTTATTTCTACAGAACTTGCTTAGGAAGGGGATACAGAGGGAAAAAGAGACTTCATGTTTACTTTTGAAAATCTTTTCAAAACTCTCGACATTGTAAACTCAGTTGCAGCCCCATTCTTGATCTTCTCCTTCTTGCTATTGAATTTAAGTTTGATTTAAGATGGTCAAAACAATCCTAGGCAATCCAACAGATTCTACGGATTTTGGCTTGCATCAAACGAAGTAAATTTCATGTTTTTAATTGGGGAACCCTGTCTGGACTTGGGGTGCAGATCCAGTTTCGAAAAGGCTGGTAACTAGGGTAGAGTGAAAATTACATATGACAACCTTATAGATACCTCAGATATTGCTTCACTACCAGTGAGCCTGTTCAGTACCCCGATGAAGTTATCTGTCCCTTTTTACTGAATTTCCTTTCACCACTTCGAATCACAATTATGCATTTACATGCTGAGACAAGGGAAATCATTTAAATGAATTTCCTTTCATCGTCTTCTTGGACTAGATGGGGGAAATCAAATATGAATTTCGTTTCACCATCTATCTTATATTTTACTTTTTGAACACGAAGTGGGGGCAATCAGTGGTAGTAAGTATACCAGGGATGGTATCTGTGTAAAATTTGCAATGTAGGTATGTCAACTTGCTTTGATTACCCTGGACCAACCTTTTTTTAACTTTCAAAGCACCTTAGTCTGTAGGGAAAAAGGGGAGGATTAATTCTAGGGGTCTTCCTTCGAGCAAGCCTAAATCCTTAGAAAATTGTTAAGAAACCTAGGAAAGTCAGGATGAGCCTAAGAATAACCTGTTTACTCAGATAGTGAGGAGTTATGAGGACTGGTCTACCTTTTAAGAATTGTTTTTCAGCTTCCAAAGCTAAGACGTAATCTCTTATCCCTCTGTGGGAAACCCGAAAAGATATTTGGTCTTTTATGAAGGAAAAACTGAGGGTAAAAAGGGGTGATGGAGAAAAGACTTGGAAATAAAAAAACAGGGGTCATGAATTAAACCTAAGTCTTGGAACTCCTTCTCAGAGATGCTTTTCTCTTTTGTTTATTTTAATTACCTCCTGTCTTATTCTAGGTGAAACTCTTAGGGCCTAGATTTTGAAATCATTCTTTTAGTGACCTATCACACTTATGAAACAATCACCGCACTTTTTATAAAAAACCTTTGTTTGAAAAAATAGACTTTTCTGGAATTCACACCTTTTCCTTAGCATTTTCGTTTTCTTTTGAAATAGCATAAAATCTTATCTATCACCTATTTTTGGTGAATTTATCTTCTGCTATAAGGATGTCTATTTGCTACTTTCACTTGTTGGGCCGCCATCTAGAATCCTGTAAGGGAACAATATGAAGAGTATCAGGGCTTTTTAAAAGAATTGAATACATTGAGAATTTTGTATCCCTACTTCTAGAAAAACATTAGCCTATTTTAAAAAAAAATAAATTATTGACAGAATGAAAGTAGACTTACCAAAGAAAATTATGAAATCAAAAGATTAAACAAACCGGTATATATAGTGGAAATTCTGGAAATCAACTATTCCATATAGTGTTTTAAATAACGCTTGTCGACAGGGGCGTTCAGGATTTTACCGTCCAAATTTTCTAGCAGAAACAATTTTTTTCCTTCAAGAGATGCAACCTTGAATGGTCTGTACTAGATGTGATCGAATTTACCATGTTTTCCTAAGTCCTCCTTCCTAGCATCCCATTTTAAAACCAAATCTCCGAGGAGAAAATCCCTATCTTTGGCCTTACGATCGAATAACGCTTTCATGTCATCCTGGTATTTCTGCAGCCTTTCATCCACCTCGGCCCTATGCTGATGGACTTCAATCAGCTGGTTTATTCTTCTAATGACATGATTTGGTTCTTCCTTCTCATCTTGCCAAATTTTCATTACGGGAAACGCTAGATTTATAGGTAACACTACATCGGTCCCGTACACCATTTGGAAAGGGGAAGTACCGATAGACTTTTTCATGCCTATCTAATTTTCCCACAGAGCGTATTTCAAATGCACATGCCAAGATTTCTTGTTTTCGCTCAACACTTTCTTAATTATATTGATTAGGCCCTTGTTTGAAGACTCGACTAGACCATTTCCCTGAGAGTAGTATGTCGTGGAATGACCAAGCACAATATTATATTTTTGGCAAAAACTGACTATAGCCATATATTTAAAAGCATGTGCGTTATCTGTGACTATCTTTTAGGGGCAGCCAAATCTAGACAAAATATTCTCTTCTAAGAAATCTATTACCACCGAATCAGTAGCCCTTCTAGTTGGAATAGCTTCCACCCATTTGGTGAAGTAATCTGTAGCAGTCAATATCCATCTGTGTTGGGCGCTAGAATGAGTATTAATTTCACCTATGAAATCTAATCCCCATTGTTGAAAATGAGCTTATGTTTTGATCGGAATCAATGGCATTACTGGGAGTTTATGTTTGCCTGAGAACAATTGGCAAGAGTTGCAAGCTTGGACCTTGGCATTGACGTCTGAGAAAAGTTTAGGCCAATAATACCCTGCCCTCAGGATCTTATAAGCCGTTGCCCTCTAGGCGTGGTGTCCTCCACACACTCCTTCGTGAAATTGGCTTATGACCTTTTCTGTTTCTGATTCGACCAAACAAAGCAACAGGAAGCCAAGTGGGTCCTTCCAATATAATCATATTTTAGATATATAGTACTTGACCCCATGAAGCTTCAGCGTTCTGTCTTTAGATGGGGGTAAGTCATTTAGGCACTTCAAGGTCAACAAGTAGGACACTATGTCTTTTTACCAATTTGACAAAGAAAATTTCTCTTCGATTCTTATTTCAGCTATTAGTTCATCAAGTTCATTCATGTCCACACACTCTTCTCCTCCCTATAAGCCATTTATTCCAAGAGCTCTGAAATTTGATTCAGCTAAGAGTTTAGCTAAACCTTGTCCCTTTACTATTTTCGTTGGTTTTATCTCCAATTCAAATTCTTGAATTTTGGCAAGCCACTGTCCTCTTTTGCCATCACTGTCGGATTGAACCAAAATATCTTTTACGGAGCTAGTAGGTACATATGCAATCACCTTAGAATGCAACACATAGGTTCTGAAATCCTATTGTTATAACCCTAAATTTCACCAAACATGCTTACCTGGCATCAGGCCAACTCATATCCCTTCCTTGCCAAAACTATGCAGGACAAACTCTTGAAAATCCTCTTGGGTCAAGGCCCACGTGCCCTAACCCATTACTGCATGCGTGTACATGCTGTTAGGCCCACTACAGCCCGCGTGTACCTAAAAAAATCAAAAAATAGGAAAGTTTCTAACGTAACAAAAAGCTATGGGTCAGTTAACTGAAACTCCTGGCCATGCATGGCCGAGAGTTCGTCCAAAACCCTAGCTCCTTCTAGCCTATAAAAGAAGGGGTAGGGATACCATTTGGAGGAGAAAAATTATAGTGAAGAAACTCTGCCCATTTTTCGAATCCATTGTCTCAAACCTTTAGCCTTTCCTCAAGCCAAAGGAGAATTAATGCAAAGCAGTTGGAGGACAGAAGAGGAGGAGCCCAGGATCAAGATCAAGGAGCGGTGGCCGGTCTCGACTTTGATTGTAAGTTGATTCATTTTGAAAATAATAAAAGAATACTTTTCCCGTCCCAATGCATGAGTTATCTATGATTTGTGTAATTTGTGCTTAACTTCTAACCCTCAAGTAGAAAAGTAGCATGCATGCATAGTTGTTTGTCTTGATTGCAGGTTATCTTTGGAAGGAGAAGCACAAGCAAGCAGTCAAGAGCACAATGGAGGATCTACACCAAACATCAGTAACAAGGTTAGTGGTTTCTTTCCATGTATGTATTGTGAAAGAGGGGTTTAAGTTTTGGGTGGTAGGTTAAAATGTCATTTCTTTACGGTCAAAATCTGCATGCAAGTCTAACCCTAGTTTGCTAGTCCGTAGGGTATTTTTCCCAACAACGAAATTTGCGACCATACTGGGGAAGATACTCTTTAGGGTTTTGGGATTTAGTTGAGTTTTTTGGGTAGTTTAAGAGATTATATTTTCTATTTCTTTTCCTGTCTTTTTCTGTAAAGCCTGAGCTAGCAGGGAGCCTGGTTCTTTATACCAATTTTCCCTGACTGTTGCTTGACGGAAATTGTCGGGACACATAGGGGTACACTTGGCCTACAAAAGGCCAACACACATGTACCCGTACCCTAACCTCTTACAACCTGCGTGTGAATGCTAGTGGGAGTTCAGAAAGCTTGAGAGGCAGTTCTCCTCTTCCCTATCAGAATTATACATTCTCAGGGGGTTTTCTAGATCCTGTCTGAGTCTTGCTGGTTCACAGTCTTGTCTCAGTTTGTCTTGTTGTGTTTTGTTATTCCTTGCAATTATTTTTCTTTTCTATTAGAAGAAGCATCCAAGCCTTCAAGAGACCCTGGTTGTCAATACCAGAGGCCTCTTCTGGGTCTGGGCTACTTGTTTTTATTTTTTGTCTTAGAACTTATACATACACGCAGCATGTACAAGGTCAGACCTCATGTACATGCGTTCTATTTTTGCTCAGCACGCGTTCGCACACGTGTTGTTTCAGTGAAAATAGCATGCTTGACAGGCTGCTTTTCAATCAGGGTGGGGCAGTCATCCCCTCCTGTGGTGAGAAGTGTTCCTCTCAGGTGTTTGAGTCTAGGGTTGAACAGTCAGTAGGTTAGGGCCTCTCACCCTTAGCCTGCTTTTTATTAGTTGATAGTTGATAGAAAATATTAAAAAGGAAAATTTTGTTTTATGGTTTTTAGACAAGCGTAAGAGTATGTGCTTTCTTGATTGCCATTGTGTGTCTTTTCTCTGATTCTTTTCGATCTGCGCTTTAAGACATAATTTTGTTTTTTCTTGGTTTTAGGCTTGTCGGTATTTTCCCTTTGTTGCTTGATTAGCATGTAAATTAAAAAAAAAAAGAGAGAAAAAAAAATCTTTTCATTTTCTTCTTTGTTTGAAGATTGTGTTTCTGCATCAATAGCTAGGGAGAAGTCTTTTTGTTCATAATTTTTTTGCAGTGCATTTAGAGTATAAGTAACTCTTATTCGAGCGAAAATCCTTTATGTTTGCTGCATGAAATCTTAGAAAAATTGAAAAGAAAAAGAATTCTTTCTTTGTGAAAAGTTGTTGATTTTTGCATTTAGTAAAAGTGTTTTGTTTCCAGCTTTTTTCATTCATTTTTTCTTTGAGTCTTTACACATCATCAGTTTCACCTTCATACCCCATGATGTAAGAAATCCCATAAAAGCAATGCTAATTTAAAATCTATTATACTTTTTGTTTGTAGGGTTCATACACTAGTTCAGGACTAGGGCCTTGGATTAGGTTGGAGAGGAAACTCTCCAAGGCCACTCAAAACCAAACATTGGAGTCTGTGATAGGGAGTGTAGAAGTCCAATTTTTTGGAAGTTATCTGAGACCCCCCTCTAACACAGGGAATAAACACGAGGTCGTGTGAGGAAAGGTAGTGGAGATAACCCCTCCAAAGCCGGACCAAGCATAGTGGAGAACACATATCGAGGGCTTGTTTTGGGATTCCGTCATTTGCATTTGCCACGGGGCTTCGTGGGTCTCAAATCTATTCGAGGTCCTCAGTTGTCTTCCAGACCATTTTTTCTTGATACCCTTGACAGATTTCAGGCTTGATACCCTGCTCATTGTGGTCTACCCGACTTTTGACTATAGCCGCCTGGTGACTATTCGCGTGCTAGCAAACTAGTTGCCAATCTTTTTAGGGACATACACAGGTGACTACGGGGGTATACCATGGTACCTAGGATAGACATCGGGCCATGATTTGTAGAGTATACCCAGAGGGTGCTTCCATGTTCAAGTTGCACTTGCACCGATAAGTTGCTCTAGTGTTGGTTGTTGTAACTGTTCTTCCAACTAGTTTAGTGTTTACTTGTCTTATCTTTTAGGGGCTTCTTTTTTAGTGTGTGTTACTGTTTTATCATGTAGAATACCTTAGTGTGTCTTGGATTTTCTCACACAGTGGAGGATCCTGAGCTCCACCGGTCACGAAGGCTTCTGGGCCTGTCGCTGGTTATACTGGAGCCACCCCCGCCACCATTGAGGCGGAAGCTAGACCAACAAGGGTCTTTCGAAGAAACCAGGTTACAAACCATTGTGCCCGAACAACTCCCAAAGGAATCAACCACCAATATTGGCTCGGTTGAAACCCTAACCACTGATACTTGGCCATCGTTCATTGTACCAATCTAATTTTATGAACGCCTGTCAGTGCCTCACATAGCTATGGAAACAAACGTTGTTACTTCCTCTGGGAATTCTTCCATTCCCACCACTGTTTCTACCACAGGAGAAGCATCTCCTAACTTGCCGTCGACAGTCTGAGCCACCATGGTCTTGGCCACAACTATGTTGCACAGTGGACCGATCCCATCTATCACTATGGCCACACCTCCCTTCACACCTAGTGCGACAGGCCCTCCATTTTCATATGGTATGCCTAGTTCGGGTACAAGTCCTGCACTCACTCACTCCACTTTACAGACTTTGGGTCTGGGGGCAGGGAGCTCTAACATTCCTCTACAAGGTCAACTTGGGGGCACTTCCATCCCTTTTAATGGTTTTCCTTACGCTGGAGGTCATATCTCTCCTTCATCCCCTTCGCTTGGTGGTCTGCATCAGCACTCCACCGAGCAACCTACACACACTAGTTTATTTGAAGTCGGGAGTCAAGGAACACCTGCACACACTATGTCGGTAGGTTTGTCACTATTTGTTTGGAACAGGATGTTTGGTAACAACACTTTCACATCCACCACTTTCCCATTTGGGGGTACTCCCATTTTTGGACAGTCTACTCCGGTGCAGGGTACTATTCCTGCGCCAGGGGCACATATAGCAAGACCTTGGAATTCAGGACAAGGATCCATTCCCTTCTCTAGAATGCCATTCTGGGGTAATTCTTTCTGCAGTCAATGAAACCCTGGACAGACTTCTATGCCTCTCCCATCAATACTAGCATGGGGTAATCCTTCCCAAGGTCCTTCAAACATGATGCATGCCCAACATCCTATGTCCTTTATGGGGAATCAACCAATGATGTCTCCACAGATGCAAAATCCTTACGTTGGTCAGGGCCATGGTTTCTACCAGAATCTGGGCCAGCAGCCAAACTTTTCCTGGCAACCTGGTGCCAGTCCAGGACCCTTTTTCCCAGGCTATCAGCAACAACCCAAACTACCAATCCTGGTGATGTTACACTTGCCATATTTGACAAGGTTGTTAAATGATCCTATTTGTCATGATCCATGTTGGCCTCCTATGCCAACGAAGTTTCCTTCAGACATTCCAAAGTTCGAGGCCAAGCCTAATGAAGATCCAGGTGATCACGTGACTACCTTCCATCCTTGGTGTTCATCTAACTCATTGAAAGATGACTCCTTCCAGTTGTGATTGTTTCAACAGACTCTTATCGGGAGTGCCGTGAAATGGTACATCGAGCTCGATCGCTCTATATACTCTTCTTTTGGTGAACTGGTGATGGCCTTCCTTAACCATTTCCAGTTACCTGTGAGATATGATGCTGGCACAGAGCTGCTTGCCAATTTTGAATAGACAACAGTGGACCATATCTCTGATCATATCCGAGAGTGGAGATGCTGAAAGAGTCTAATCAAAGTACCAGTCCCACCAGCATTCCTGCTTGAGTGGTTCCTTAAGTCTTTAGTCCCACAATTATCCAAAGACGTCGCGACTTCAGGAGTTTTCTCTGAAGAAGATGCCATCATGAGGGCTCAAMAGTTTGAGCTCATCTATTCTCAGTCTGGTTTATTATACAACATCCTGCCGGATGCACCACGATCGATACTGGATAAAACTAGACAGAGAGCTGGACCACATGCCGATGGTATTGTTGGTTCAACACAAACCAAGCCTGTTGAGCAATTGACAAAACAATTGCAACAGTTATCTATCCAACACTCAACAGCCAGCCAGACTATTGCTTTGGCTGCTCCTACTACCCAAATGTTGGAAGTACACTCTGTGCAATCAACTAACCCAAAGGCCACCTAATAGCCTGAAGGGAAGAAAAAACAAAGAAAGAATGGTAAGGGGGAGAAAAAACCCATCGATAATGTTGGCGAGGGAACCACGGAAAAATGGAAGGCGAGGTATCCGTGCAACTTGTGTGAGGAAGACCACCTGACCCATATTTTTCCTCGACTTGTAGAGGCCCAAAAGTTTGTCACACAGCAACAGCAAGCCGTGTTGACTAATCCCTTTCAGCATGGGCAAAATTTAACTCAAGCCTCTATGAGTAACGAAGGGGACAACCAAGAAACCTTCCCTCCTCCAAACAGTTCCTCATCCACGAACATATATATGGTCAGGGGTGATGCTTTAATAACAACTAGAGAACATGACTATAGTAAACCAAATGCCTCTGAGAAGGGAAAAGAAGCCAAACTCCCATCTCTTCCTCTACAGATTGAGAAGACGTTGGGAGAAATGATGACATGCATTCCAAAGAGTGCATTTAAGAAAGCTTCTCACAACCCAAATGCAAGGGCCACCCAAAATTACTCTATGGTGGAGGATTTATCACAAACCCCTTGTGCAATATCTACTTTGGAAGTCCTCCAAAGCTATCCTACTCAAAGAAAATCCTTGTTGACTGCTTTAGGCTCTAATGAGACTTGTAACCCGGGTACCATCATGTTAGATACAATCGACTTAAAACCTCGTCTGCATTACCACGTAGCGTTTCAGATAGTAGTGGCTCATCCGACGAAAAATTTTACACGCAATATCTTTCGCATGGTGGTCCATGAGGGCGCCTCGACATGCGTTATGTCATTAGCATGTTGGAAGGCTATTGGCCAGCCTGCTTTGTCTCTGTCACCTACTCTCCTCACTGCATTCGATGGTCATTCTTTTCGACCACATGGCATCATCCCTTCTTTCCCTATGCAGTTAGGAGGGAAGACCATGTGCGTTGAAGTAGAGGTAGTCGATGCCCCCCTCGACTATAACCTCTTGTTAGGTCAGAGTTGGACTTACGCTATGCAAGCTATGGTTGCTACCATTTTCCGAGTCTTGTTGTTTCCACATGAAGGCCGGATAGTGACCATCGATCAATTGTCCTTCTCTAGACCTGACCCATATTTGGGGGCATCTACGGTTCCCATGATTGATAATCCTCAACCTGATGTCGTTAACATAGGAGTTGGTTTGTGCCCATCCTTGATGGGTACCTTCTATTACCCGCCTCCTCATGATGATGTCAAGTTTATATCGAATTAGCATAAGGTTGATATTTTCCATGTTTCGTTGTTCTGCATGACTTACTTTGAGGATCCATGGATTCTTCCTTCCCCATCAGCCACAATGGATGAGACAGGGCACTCTGACATGTCCATGCCCTTGTTGGCCACTGAAGTAGCATACTCTTTAGTCCAGCAAGATTCAACTAACCCTGATCTGACCCCCGCACAAGAGTTGGATCTACTTCTAGAGCCTATTTGGGCTCAAGGTTCTCTTGCTACCACCGATTCATTAGACTTAGTCTTGCCTTCTAATGAAGCAATAATCGAAGCAATGACTAGTCCAGACAAACCTTGGGAAGATCTTCATCACAGATCATATTTCCTCCCAGCGTTAAACCGAATCGAGGCAGGAGAATTCACTATCACCATGATGGGAGATCAACCATGTCCTATTAATCTCTTAGCTACATAAGAAATTTATGCTGAGGCAAATATGGTGACTATTGCTGAAACTATACCTATCAACATCTCCCAAAACCCTGGCGTCGTGGAGAATATCTTCGTCGGAGTAGATTGTTCCCCCGAAGAGATTCAAATTTACATGGATCTTTTCAAAGAATTTCGTGAAGTTTTTGCCTGGTCTTATGAGGAAATGCCAGGTATCGATCCGAAAATAGTTGAACATGAAATCACAACATATCCTGATGCCAAGCCGGTTCGACAAAAACTTTGTCCAGTCAATCCTAAGAAAGCAGTAGCCATTAAGCTTAAGGTTGAGAAATTGCTCAAGGCAGGTTTCATTTATCCTATTCATTTGACTCAATGGGTGTCAAACCCCATGCTGGTCAATAAAAAACAAGCCACAATTCGTGTATGTACCGATTTCTGTGATTTAAACAAGGCATGTCCAAAAGATAATTTTCTAACACCATTCATCGACCAGATCATTGATGAATGTGCCGGTTGTGAAGCCTTTTCATTCATGGATGGTTTTTCGGGATATAATCAAATCCAAATCAAACCTGAAGACCAACACAAAATGGAATTCATTTGTCCGTGGGGTACATTCGCCTATCGTAAGATTCCTTTTGGCCTTAAAAATGCTGAAGCCACATTCCAGTAGGCCATGTCTTTTGCGTTTCATGACCTCAAACATATATTCGAGGCCTATCTAGATGATTTAGCATCACGCTCTCACAAGCGAAAGGATCATCCTACACACCTCAGACTAATCTTCGAACACTGTCTCTACTTCAGGATTCGCTTGAATCCCAACAAGTGCATCTTTTGCGTCACGTCAGGACATTTTTTAGGTTTCATCGTATCAACAACAGGGATCATGGTCAATCCTCTTAAGGTGGAGGCAATAATATAGTTTCCCCCCCCACACACAATCTTACAAATTCAAAGTCTTCAAGGCAAGGTGAACTTCTTACGACGCTTCATCGCCAACTATGCCGAAATCACCAAGGGATTTATGCGTTTACTGAAGAAAGATGTTCCCTTTTTCTGGGATGAAGCTGCTCAATGCTCTTTTGATGCATTAAAACACACCCTCACAACCGCATCTCTACTATGGCCACCTAATTATAACAAAGATTTCTTATTATATCTGGCTGCAGCAGAGTCAACCATAGGCATGGTTTTAGTTCAGGAAGATGATTCATTTTCAGAATACATGATCTATTACTTGATTTGAGGCCTCATAGAACCATAACTTAATTATTCCCATCTCGAAAAACTTGCATTGGAAGCAGTTCATGTTGTTCAACGGTTCTGTCACTATGTTCTATTTCGCAAGACCATTGTCGTTGCTGTCGTGAATCCATTCTAGTACATGTTGACACGACGAGTTATAGGTGGAAAAATTAGTAGATGGATGGTCATCCTCCAAGAATTTGACTTAGACTTCATTTCAGCCAAGTCCAAGAAGTCGTTGGTCTTCGCAGAACTTATTTCGGAACTTCCAGTTGAGTCAGGTGACGTGGTACCTGAGGAATCGCCTATCTGGGGGGATATGTTTTTGATTGAATCTTCAGACCCCTAGTACGGAGATATAATGATCTATCTCTAGACTTTGAAGTGCCCCAACTCTGCTTCTCGTGACGAGCGTCGGCGGATACGCCATCAGGCTAAGAATTATCTCATACTCGATGATACGTTGTATCGGAGAGGTGTAGACTTCATCTTGCATCGATGTCTCACTCATGAGGAGGCCGTCATAGTTCTCAATGATTGTCATACAGGAGCTTGTGGCGATCACTTATCTGGGTTGGCAACATCACAAAAGATTTTACGAGCAGGTTATTTCTGGCCCACACTTATAAAAGATTGTATCAAGTCAGTCAAGAAGTGCCATCCGTGCCAAATCTTCTCTCGGAAGATGAGGGAACATCCAACTCCCATGTTTCCTGTCATCACAGTTGGTCCCTTCACTAAGTGGGGGATTGATTACACTACATGCAACCCCCCGTCAGCAAGGGGGTACTTCTATATCATCGTAGTTGTCTACTACTTCACTAAGTGGGTTGAAGCTATGCCGATGTTTAAATATGATGAAGAGATTGCAACTCTCTTCTTATTCAACCAAATTATAGAAAGGTTCGTCATCTCAAGAGAGATTATCACTGACCATGGTAGTCACTTTCAGAACCAAATGATGTCTGAATTAACATCAAAGCTTGGGTTACGGTAGGAACATTCATCACCTTACTATCCCGAAGCCAATGGGCAGGTGGAAGCTATAAATAAAACTCTTAAGACGATTCTACAGTGAACTATCAACTCAGCCAAGTCAAACTGGCATTTGATGTTATACTCGACATTATGGGATTACCGAACATCAGTTAAGAATGCAACCAGTTTCTCACCTTTCCAACTTGTTTACGGGCTGGAGGCAGTCTTGCCCATCGAATGTCAAATCCCATCTCTAAAATTGGTAGTCCAGTTATTTCCAGACACTTCTCCACTTGAAGAACGATTAGTACACCTTGAGCAGCTTGACAAGCAGCATCACAATGCAGCCCTGGCCAATGAGGCTCATAAACATAAGGTCAAGTATCAATATGATAGGTCCGTTTTTCCTCGGATTTTCTCTGAAGGTGACCTTGTCCTGGTCTATGATGAAGACAAGGACCCCCTGGGGGCAGGAAAGTTTAAACCCATGTGGTTCGGACCCTTCATTATCAAAGAGGTTTTAAAAAAAGGTGCTTATCGTTTGGTCGATGTTGAAGGGAATGCTTTGGCGGAGCCTAGAAATGGGCTCTACCTCAAGAAGTATTACTCATAGACAGGTCATTGTGGGTAACTTTTTGTAACATATGTATAGTCTTTGTACTATTACTTTTTTACGGTTCTTTTAAAAGTTTTATGGACGTGTCATTGATGTTATCTTTCGTCAATATGGCAGATGTCAAGTGAGTCTGAGGTGTTCATTGGGTATGCGGACGGTGCTAGTCGACACACGCGGAGGCTTGCCTCCGCAGCTTGGGTAATCTTTACACCACAGGGTCAGTTGTTATCTTCTAGAGGTATATGCTTAGGTGACACCACAAATAATGTTGTTGAGTATAGTACAGTTATTGATTTTCTTCGCGACGCATTGTCATTGGGTATCTCTCGTCTCTGGGTCTATCTAGATGCTCAACTGGTTGTGTCACAGCTAAATAGAATATATCAGGTTCATGATCCAACTTTACACCGACGATTCCTTAGGGTACGTCTCTTAGAACACAACTTTGATTATATTACATATTTTCATGTTCCTAGGAGATTAAACCAAATCACAGATACTCTAGCTAATCACATTTTAGATTGGCATCTTTCCCACATATAAAAAGATCATGGACATAAACATGTAAATACATTTTTACACACATAATCCATAAGACACAAAAAGAGATAAAAACCATATATGAACATCATAAAATCTTCAGAGTACATAGATGGACACAAGCGCCTCAAAAGTGGGAATAGTAACAAGTCACTGAGCTTATGCCCTCAAAAAAATATATACAACAAGGTGCTGATGGAACATAAAGAGTCTAAAATCTGTTTAGGGCCTATGGGTCCTATTATAATCATCTACAGCATGGGCTAAATGCCTAAACAATCGCACCCATGTCTGAGGTACCCCCACAACATGAGTCTACATGGATGGTGGCAGGTCCTCTATCTCTACCATCGGGACTGTGCGAGTGAGAACAGTAAAGTTCCGCTCAATTCGCCTAAGGACCCTCTCGGCCTCTCCTACTGGGAGGTTCCCTACTACTATTGCTCCCCCAGCAGCAGCAGCTGCGGCTTCCAGCCATGGGCGATGCCTGTTCCGTGCATAGTCGGCAGGACGCACGGGTTCCACATCTGCATACAATAAATGTTCACCCATCAAATACTCTAGCATACAAAAACATGATATATATATCAAAAAAACATAAAAATTACATATGCAAACAAAAAAAATATACAGGTGGAGACTTACCTATCTCCCCTCACTCCTCACCAGGAGGCACGGGTATCTCTGGATCTCTTGAAAAGTCGATCCCCGAATATGGGTAGTCCTCGATAGTAGAGATCTATCATGACAGCCAAGCAAAAAATCCATCGTCGAAGGCCTCAATGTTCCTTCCGCCACCTTGTCGTGGCAGTAACACTGCCCATCTACATACTACGGGGAAAGAGGCTAGATGTCTTTGTACTGCAAGCCGAGGACTAAAGCATGGAACTCTCTCGAAAAAGAACGAACACAAGATAGTCCCGAACCCAAAGTTCCTCTGTGTCCACTATTGGCAATCTGTCAATTGCCTCTTCATACACTCCAACAGTGTGGTACTCCAATCAAAAATTTGTGCATTCATGCACTAGATAGCACAGTTCATCTGTGCGTGCGAAGCCTGATGCACGGCTGCTAAGTCGGTAATCCGCAAAATAAGAAATAAAATATTCTGTAGTGCGAGGTTGGTAATCTTGCTAATAGGTACTGAGGAACCTCTACGATCGGTCCCAACCTCACAATACTCAGCTATCAGCTTCGAGACCTTGCTCGGCCCTACAGGAAAAGTATGAAAGTTGACTAGTTCCCCTCTCCTTGAGAGGCCAGTCAGAAAGTAAATATCCTCGGTGGTGGGCACCAAGGATTTCCCCTATAGCATAAATGCCTCTACGTCAGGGTGCCAGTAATCAATCAAGGCATTCAGTAGCCTTGGTTGCGCATGCATGAACATACATAAAAAGAATTTTAACAAGCCACACTGCATCAACACGGCCACAACATTCGGATCTATCGCAACTAACTCATTGGAGGCCTCGTGATCCCTTTCCCTCCACTGGACATACATCCTGCCAACACAACAAGGTAAAGGAGGGTCAATACTTGTTTTCATTTACTTTTTCATCAATAGGGGGGTACACGCAGCCTGTAGAGGTGACAGTCGTGTGTACACACGTGCAGACTTTACTCTGCATGCGTGTACACATGGGCTGTCTCTGGACAACCTGCGTTTACCTAGGGCCAACCTTTTTGAGGTCGACGCCCACCCAAAAAATAACTCAAATGAAGAAAAGGAAGTATTGAATAGCTAGATAAGGGAGTTTGTACTTACTTGGTCCAAGCAGAAGTCTGTTTCATCTACCGTAGCTCCCAGAATCATGATCTTTGGCAAAGGGGGTCTTTTGGCTCCAGAGTCAATTTCCAAATCAGCAATGGTGATAATGAGCTGCCAGCTTCTATTTATAGACTTTTTGGCCTCTTTTTGTCACTTTTTTGGCCCCCCTTATCAGTTTCTTTATGCCAAAAACCATTTAGAGTGATCCAGGATTTATATGGGAGGGAATTGATCAGGTATTGGGACACTTTTTTTTTTAGTTTCGAAAAAACAAATAAAAATATATTGACGGTCCATAATTTTATTTTTTTTCAAAAGTCAACTTGAGCATATAGGTTAGGATATCACCCCAAATTTTGCATCTCGTTGTCTTTTTCTTATGCTATATGATCGATTCCATCCGGTTGTGACATAGAACCATCATATCTGCTCTAGAAGTGTCGCAACTTGGTGGTAGAGCTTACCAAAACATGGATGCCCTAGGTAGGTCATGGTTGCATTATGGTGTCCATATTGTTTCTCACAACACTATAGGCTCGGGAGTCCGTATAGTCTTTCCTGAATACGGGTTTGAACCTCATTTGCATGGGTTTTTTTCACTCTTTGTCTTACCCTCTGGACTCCCCAAACATAACGGGTCTCCTTTTAATCCCTTTTCAGACCCTCTAAAAATGAAAATATTGTTGAGCGATCTTGTGACCTTTCACGCTCATTAAACTGAAATTTGAAGTCACGTCTGTCTGGTGGTAGTTTACCCCTTTTTCGATCCGGACGATCAACTGTACGAACAAAGGAATACTCTATTGAATTCCCATTCTTTAGAAGAGTATCCTCAGGTATAATTTTATTCCTTTTTCGGGCCTGAGGGACTAAATTTATGAAAAAGAAA
>JZKD02S0485162.1:518534-534287 GCA_000966675.3 Picea glauca | reverse complement strand
CTCCAAGTGTGCCCACGATGCCCCTTACGCGGCACACAAGGTAAGTCGGGGGGAGTTGAACTCGAAACCTCATGGAACTTCATTTTCACGGCACTTGCCAATTGAGCTGCCCCCTGGGGGCATATCTTCCTTGAATTTTAACTGATGGTTACCGATGTTAATTTCCCCTAATAATCTGAAAGAGTTGTCTCTTCCCAAGTTCAACGAATCCTTATCTAGAAGATCAAAAATTGCTTGGAAATCATCATTAACCTCCTTGGCTATTTTTTTATTTTCGGCGAGGCTTGCCTCCCAAACCTTGAGTATTACATCCCCTTTGATCTGTTCTGAAACAAATAACTTATGAGTCTTTCCAATTTCCTCTTTTGCTGAAAGAGTCACTACCTTTTGAAAAGTGGTTCTGGTTGCTTTTGTCTCTCTTTCCTTTAGGAGAATATTCTCCAAGGATCTGCTTGTCTCCTGAAAGTAAGTTTGAATAATTTCTAACTTAGAGATCAATCCTTATTGCTCTTTTTCTATTTTTGCATGAATTTCCAAAGCCTGGGCTTGAAAAGCTTCCATTTCTACCACTTGATTTTGGATTGAACTCATCTTGTTCTGTAATTGTTTATTCATTTCCTGTTGTTGTAGGGCTTGTGCTTGAGTGACCTATATTTTTTGATTTGATTCCTCTAAGTTTGCTTTCATTTTTTGAATCTCTTGAATATCATTTAATCTAGCTTGTTCTATACCCTTTTTTATCTCCCAACTGATATTTCTTTCAACCTCTTTTAATTGACCCTGTAACTAATCTATCCTCTGATCTCTCTTCTCCAACATAGTTGTCAAAATACCCACAGAGTATAAATTCATTGTCTCTTCCCAAGTGCATCAAATGTCTGCTTACTAATTGATAAGGGTCATGCTTTCTGTGCTCAATATCTACCAGTTTTATTTCTTCTAGCGCTTCAGCCTCCACTTTAGAATGGTCGAGGTTTAGTAATGAAAATTTCTCCACATACATAGGGAAGATTGGCCTGGATTTCTTTTGAGCTGCCTTTAGCTCTATTCCAATACCACCTTTCACTATTTGATGTGCTACCTCCCTTAGTACAAGTCTATCCGGGAGGAATTTCGGAAGTGCGTGAGGGGGGATTGAGCACCCATAAACCCTAACATAAGAGAAGTTTTCATCAACAAACCAGTCAGCTATTGCCTTGATATTTTCTGAGACTGAATCAGAAATGCGAGGGGGTTCACAACCATAAAACATTTCATGCATTGGAATTATTATAAAATGAAAATTTTTGATAAATGCATTCTTAGCATTTTCTTCCCATAACACAGACTGATACTCGTGAATGGGTTTGGGACAAGTTATGTTCCAACTCTAATTCATCAAGGGAAAAGGAGTTGCAAAGTATATTGCGTCCATAATGTACGCTGACATGTAAAAGGCCACTAGCTGACCTTTAGATTTTGCAACTCAATAATTTGAAACTTCTTGAGCTAGGTTATCAGACAGAATCTTACTCCAGTTGAAAGTGTATCCTTCTGAAGCTTCTTCTAAAAAGAGAACCTATTCTACAGGAAAATGGCAGGGATCCTTTTTCCTGAAAAGTCTACACAACATAATGGCTACATAGACCATGTATTCATTCAAAGATGTTGTGTCATAAACTCCATGGTTATCATACCTAAACTTTGATGGACATCTCCACCATTCTCTGATTAAATCGGGATAAGTTTGGTCTGCCTCAGTACACTCTTTCCTTTGAAATTCAGCTAAAAACTCGGCATTATAAGTGTACTTAGGATTTGGTGAGAGTTTATACATTACTTGTATATGTTCTGGACTGAATGAGCCGACAACGACCCCTTGATCATTTAAGATTCTCCTCATCGGAATATCAACCTTTTCTAGGGCCCAATTGATCATGTCGTTGTACACCATAAGCTGAGGGCATGCTGCGATCTTATGAGGCTCTGATTCTCCTATATCCTGAAAGTGATTCTCGGAATTAGTATGAGAATTCTTGAATTCGTATTCTAAGAATTCAGAGATTTGTGTCCAAGATTTAATTGAGTCGATAGTGTGTGGCATAGTGTCGGATATGATATCTCCTTCCTGTGTATCTTCACTCTTCTTTGGTGCTTTTTTTGGTGCCATGCCTTTAAGTTAGATGGAAAACCTGTCACAGAAAAGGAGTGTATGAGCTTGGCTAAATACGTCTTGCACTTGATAATATGAAATAGAAAATGTTGCAAATCATAGACCTTCAAACTCTCTTTTAATTCATTTAACAATGTAGGTACTGACACAGCTGACAAGATTTCAATACATTGAATGCAGTGGATATTTACTAAGATATGCATTAGTGTCACATATCATCAGTTATTCTTTATTAACGTGGCCGTATTTTGGCTCTTTTGAATTCTAAATTCAGAAAATTTCATTCGATCGGAAACTGAAATGTGAACAAACATAAAAATTTGATTGTCATTAATCATGCTTCCAAAACAAAGTTAATTTAGACTAAACACAGATTAAGAGTCGAGATTTTACGTTTCAGGATTTTGGGGATCGTGTTGATGAGAGGTATGTTATCACTGAATCCCAATTTCTGAAATTGTGAAATCGTGACATGTTTAAATTAGGACTTAATTCCATTTTAGTTAACTAATTAATTAGGATTAAGGACAAAACAAGATTAATTCAGTTTAACACAAATTATGGTTTAGGATTTCGTGTTTTGGGATTTCAAGGATCATGTTGACAAGAGATATGTTATCACTGAAACTTGAATCCCGAAATCATGATATGATTAATTTAAGCCTTAACTTTTCGTGTTAGTGAATTAATTAATCAGAATTTGAACTAACTCTCATTCTTTCGGGAAACCGGGGATTGGGATTTCCTGATTCAATATGTATTGAAACATATGTTCTTAGCAAACCCAGAATCCTGAAAACGTTTTAAATTTAATCTTAACTCCTTTAGGTTTTAAGCTTATCATGATTAAAAAATAACTTTATAGAAAATGTGTCGGGATTCTTATAACATTTTAGGTTTTTTTTCTTTTATTATTTAAAGAATAAAGTTTTTTAGGAAATAAGTACCGGGCGTTTGGAAATGATAACGAAGCTTATGCTTTATGAAAAGCCAAAACATGAAAAAGGAAAGTTTGGGTCTTAGGGATAAAAATTTTAAAATTTGTTTCAACACCAGGCCCTCTGGTGTGGGGGCAGTCATTATGGATTGTTTCGACATAATACACAGATTGATTGTTGAAAATCTGGTCTATGATACCAACAATTTTGAAAAGATATGGGGCATGACTAGGGGAATCCAACTAGCATTAGACCATGATATCACTTATCTCATAATCGAGGGAGATTCAAAATTCATAATTGAGCTAGCTTCCAAAATCATCAATGGAAGAAACCTAGAAACAATCACCCCAAGATGGTGCCTGCTAGGAACTCTACACTGCCTCCAATCTCTACTCTGACCCTCTCTCACTCTCATCACCTCTCATGTGAGAAGGGACGCAAACGGAGTGGCCAACAGACTAGCAAACGAAGGGGTGGACCTATCTCAACAAATCACCCTCCTGAACACCGTAAGGTCCCAAATCTCAGCATTATGGACCCACTGCCAAGAACTAGCCTAAAGAGACTATCCACACCTAGATGGGGTGACACGAAGTGAAAGTAGGAGGACACCTAGATAGGACAACTGGCAAATAAATTCATTGTCCTAGGCCGCCAACCTCAAGGATATAACTCCCCATGCAATGAATTTTTAAGGCATTTAACTCAGTGCACCTGGGGAAGCACCCGGATGCGTGTTCCAGCCAGACTATAGGTACCAAGATCTTGAACCAATCCTTTCAGCCTTCAATGGTGATGGGAGAGGCTTCAATTTCCCTCAGCGGTGTTAAAATTGTCCATGTCACGATCATTCTCCTGCTCGTAGCTAGTTATCATTCCAACATTGTGTCTCTCGACCCTCCTGACTTATCCATTTTCTCTCTGTGTGTTCTCCGCATCTACCCAGACCACCATAGCCCTTTCACCTCCCCTGTGATTTTCTCCACCATTCCTCGGGACAGAGGTAAGCCCAGACGAGAAAGAAAAAAAAAATGCCTATACCCATGACAATTGACTCACAGCTTCCCAAGGAGCTCTGATTGCTCACTTTAGTCATCCTTGCACTCACACCAACAACTCTCAGTCCACCATGCGCACCCCAAAATTGGAAATCCCATCTCCCAAAACCCAGGCCTTCCTATGCACTCCAAAGGAGGAGACCTTGTCCCCCACCTTGCATTCTCAACCGCCGCCTCTTCTCTCACTGGCCATCGGTTCAAGGGAAGATATTCTTCTGAGCCTCAACTTAGATAAAGGGGAGGCTCCACCTCCTCTTCAACATGCAGGGCCACCCTCTTTTTCTCAACCAAGCCCAAGCCTAGAACTTAAGAATGAATCTCCCTCCATCCTCGACACTCAACCCTGCCGGTGGGAAGGGGGTTGTATTGTATGGGAGGATATCCCTCCAAGCTAGCAAGTTTCAGAAGATGGAGAGAATGCACATTATCTAGCCAAGGAGCACCTTGAACACATTTTCAACATCAGGCAATGGTAGGACTATCAGGTGCAAGAATAGTAGATCATCAACCAATGCTTGGATTTTCTATTTGAGGCCTTCTCAAACGCCCCAAGGTTTGCAAGCTACCCCACATGCAAGTAGAAGTATTTCCCGGCCTTCACTTCCAATGGACGCCCAGGTTCCCCTTTGGTTTGAAGTGGCCTACCCCATACTCTATTTTTTGTTAGTTACAGTTTCAAATTTTCTTTACAGTTGTATATCTAGCATACTAATGGTGCCTTTGCATGAAGCACGCCCTAGGTTATCTAGTTGGAATGACGTTCCAGTAGAAGCTTTCAGCATTTTTGTAAATATTTGTAAACAATTCAACAACCATGATAGGATTATCATCGCTTAGAGCCACATGTATTGGTTTCCCTTCTGTGGCAGGACAGGTGGCTGCCAAATGACTTACAATTGTAAACTGATGATATAATACAAGGTTCCACTTTTTTATGTACAAAAAAAAAATAGTAAATATAAATAGTAATAATAAATTCTAATGTAATAGTAATATACTAAAGTAATAGTAAATGTGATATATATCATAGCGTGTTTAATTTTTTTTTTTATTAATTGAGCCTACTTTTTTAATTGAGCCAACTTTAAATTTTTAAAATCTTTGAAATTTAACATCATGTGATAACTTCTCCCCCATACTGGGTTGTAGAGCACCTCTCGATGCAACAAGAACTAAGGATTGTTAGTATCATTTGCAAGTTGTATTATTACTAGTCTAAGAAATGTGGTTATTACGGAAAATTTAGAGGAAAATTGGTGGAATGTTGTCTTCTTATCCTAATTTTCAATCTAGGGCATTTATGATTTATGATTGTGTTTTAGAACATATCCTTGTCTTGCTTGGTTTATGAGCATCATAAAAAGATTTAGGTTGAAAGGATATTTCATAACTAATTCTATTTATATAAACCTAAGGATTGTTTAAAATATATAAGATGGATTCAAATGATTGTTGAGTTGTAGTAATTAATGGTTACTAGGTTGGCTTTCTCCGAGGACATCACATATCGAAGAGGAGAAGAAAATATCTTGAATTAATGATTCTATTTTTAAAGGAAAATTTTCATTTTTTCCATATTGCTACTTGAAACATTTCTAGAGAAATGATTGCATATGTTCCAATAGTTATTGAACAAAACATGATCATTTCTCACTTGACATTTTGGCTTATGTACATAATGGTAAAGGGTTGGATTTTAGTCACATGTGACTGTTTTAATGGTGAAACTTGCTAGGAGGAGTATTTGCATGATTGAGTGACTTTATGCCTCAACACATAAACTAATTGAATGCTCATGTTATGAAGGAAATAAGAAATTGATTAAATGGGAAATTTGGCATCTGATAGGGTGACTATACAGATTACGTAATATGCCAACATTGTTGAAAGAAGAGGAAATGATAATCAAGAAACTATTGGTATCAGTATGATCACATAACACTCCTAGTATGATCACATAACACTCCTAGTAGTATGATCCTTATTGAGTTAGCTTGGGATTGCAAACTTAACTAAGTAGATCCATGGGTTATATGGATGCTTTAATGATAATTCTTTCTTTAGATGTGATAGTTGGTATTCCTTATATTGCAAGCTAAGGGATTGATTTTGTTGATAAATCATTATAAGAATGTCCATGATATTTTATTGCTTTGTATTCAGTATGTGTTCATGATGTTATGTTATCTTAAGAGACTATGGTATTACATATGATGTTATGTGATTCCATTTAATTATGTTGATGAAAGGATATTTCATTGATAAAAATGTGTTGAGGTTATATTTCTCATGCTAGTATCTCCTAATGTGATGACATCATGTAATTGCATGGAAACATTTATGCTAAGATGTTTTATGATGACATGTGTGAGTATGTGATGATGATAGTGATGTTGTATTCTCATGATGACATGTGGGAGTTAGCATGTGGATTCTTTCTTTAAGATGTTGATATTATGAGTAATGCATTAATTACATGTTTTTAGGTGGTGATTGTCAGGTTATCCACTAGTGGGTCAAGGGGGTTAGTTTATTTGATTATCTCTTGGGATCCCATAACCATGAAGGAAAATATTACAAGTAACATGCTATGGGTTGGGGACAACTCAATCAACTACTTATGTTGATCATTCGTATGCCTTGTATTGGAGTTGTAATATTGAAGTCCCAAAGATTGGCTAGAGTGTTGCTCATTGATGGTGCTTTAAGATTGGACTATGATACCTAGGGATTATACTTGGTAGTTATGGAGTGATTTGAGATCATCATTTCGGGTTGCTTGGTGTACATGAGTATTGGACCATATGCATGCTTAAGAAAATGAGGTCTCGAGCCTTAGCACTCCGGATAGACCGACAAACTTTAAGTCTGGTTTTGAATTTTGGGAAGAAATGCTAGAGAGTACTTGTGCTTCCCCAGTGTTGTCATGTGGAATTTCAATGCGTACTATGGTTACTTGGGTGGATTTATACTAGTCCAATAGAGGGTGTTGTGGAAGATATAGAGAGTTAACAGAGAGTGTTATGGAATATATGGGAATTTAATTAAAAACCTATAAGAAACATAATCAATGTTAAATTCAGGACGCAGATCCTTGAAGGGAGGGAGTATGCCATGCCCCATATTATTATTAAGTAAATAAATAAATAATAATAATTAAGAAGTTTAATAATTATCCTAAAGAGATCATAATAAGTACTTAAAAATAAATAATTGGATAATAAAATAAAATGGTAAAATAAGTAATGGTTATTTATGGAGAAACTCTAAAATATAATAAAGAATTAAATAAAGGATCCTAGGGATTGTGTTCTTTAGCATGGATGGAATTTATATAAGGACATAAAAGAAGGAGAAAATGATAATCTCATTTTGCTTGGGAAATTTGAGGACAAGGCTAAACAAAGCTAGCATAGTAGAGGATTGAGGGCTCGGAGGTCTCAGTCATGATGATCGAGGGATTGGTTGGGAGGAGACTCATACCTACCACACTCTATTGTGGCATGCAGGATCGTATCTCCACTTTGTTTTGGACTTAATAGAAAATATTTTATGTTTTGTATGCACTATTGATTTAGAAATATATTGCACACACAAAAACTATATTTGTATTATATTATCATCACATATTTATACATCAAGTTTATGCTTAATATAGATATGATATCTTAGCCATGCAATCCATTTTTTGAGATAATATCTCAACCACACCCATAAATATGATCTAGATCTAACAAACTCCTAACCAAACATCTCAGGTAAAGATTATAATAACTAATACATTCTATGATGAGGAATATCAAATATTAAGCACAATCCAAGTAGGATTTAATATCTCCAACACCCTCCCTTAACGAATACATGTCTTAATATTTTGTCTGGTTGAATCCTCATTAGCATCTTTATCCAGTTCTGAAATCTCATAGACTCATCTCCATTAACAACCATTCATTTTGAGCTACCATTTGATCCATTGAAGATATGATTGCTTTAAACCATCAATTCTGTATTTGTAATGACTGGACTATTAGTCATTCTATTGACATACATTCATCTTCCGACATACATGGCTTACCGCCGTATTTTCTAGTTATCTAGGAAATCAGTATAGATATTGAATGTATCTAGAGGTAAATCTTACAACATGACTTGTTTCATATATATTCATCATCATTTATTATACACAATCTCACAAGTACACAAAGATCACAAACTGTAGACACAACCTAATAGCAATGTTCTTTTGGCATCACATTCACCAAGAAACAAAAGCTCTTCCGTCATGTTAGATAGGCTCTACAATATTCACACCTAACAATACAATGCATTTCACACAATTTAACCATTGTTCCATAGCCATAAAGATTCTACAGTTTCATCTCTATGCTAGATGCTAGAAAATGAAAGAAACATTTTCTTTCTATTGTGGTCAGATAAAGCGCAGACCATAAAACACATTCTGGGCAGACTTAAACTTCAAATATGGACTGTAAAATCCACATTGAAAATATCTATCATCTGATGGAATTTATACAAAGAAGCTAAGCTTCATAGAGATGTCAATGTCCAAGAAAAAAAAACAGTTGAATTAAAAAATAAAAAATATGTAAAATAAGTCTTCCTTTCTATTCAATCCACACACAACAGATATTAAGGGAGAATTACATTGATCTACTCATATTCTTACACATAGAACTCTACAAAAAAGATGGCTTCACACACAAATGGATAAACAAACACTGATCAAACAAATATTTACTCTCGCATATGTTGGGACCTCTTGTGAGGGAATTACACCTAGAATCTGATACCAATTTGGTGTTGAATTTTTTATTGCTAGACTAACTGCAGTAAATAATTAGGACCTCAAGAAGAATAACCAAGCACATATAACGCAAAAATTGGGTTTTCTCAGTTAACCATAGGTAATTCTCTTTCATTACCACCCAACCATAGGCATCCTCAAGTGCCACCCCCGAGCAGAGTAGGAGACCTGCTATAGAAAAATATCCAAGATAAATTCACCTAAATATAGAGATAGATGCTATTATAGATGTGCCCATTCTGTTGTCTCAGAAATGCTTCATATCAAGCTGAATTATGCTTCCTCAGACTAGTATTCATGCAGTTGCCTCAGATGTGTTAGGAGGGAGATTTGTGTGTGTCCAAAAATGAGGATATGGTTCACTTATATATATAGGTCGAAATTTAATGAGGGAAATTTCTTTTCACATAGGGCCAACTTGTACAAATTGCATACAATCTAATTTATAACACAATATAAATTATTCTTTACTCAATAGGCTGAATTGTACCCATATCTCTCAATGCAAGTGATTTGGGGTTTTCTCTTCTCAAGATATTGTTTGTAGGAGGTCTCTTGGAGGTGAATACCTCCCGCAGCTACCAAAAACATCAACACTCCCTCTTAGCTAGGGAGGTATTTTCAAAGGTGTTTTCTTCTGGTATTCATAGCCTCACAGTATATTCCATGGTCCTTCGACCACAAAATGGTCTCACAGACCATACTATTGTTAGTATCTCCTTGTCACAAATTCCTACTCTAATGTGGATGTGTCACACATGTGTGCACCTATGTGGACCTTCTAGGAGTCACAACCCACTAGGTTAACACTAGTACCTATATGTCCATAATGCATTGTCAAGGACGTCTCATCCATGACGAGTCTTCGAGGAACAATGGCCTCCAAGATTTTTTGGGAACCGACCCAAATGAATGTTCTCCAAACCTGTTAGGTTTGTTGGGAACCAATCCAGTGAACATTCTCCCAACCATATGACCATCAGGTCTCCAAGGGTTGTTGGACACCAACACAGGTGGAAACTCCCACCCCCTAAGGGTTGTTGGCTAGTGAAATATCCTCACAACTGCTTGGACACCTCAACCACTTGATATCTACCTCAAGGGTACGTCACACATGGATTATCCCATGTGGAACTCTAGAGGATCCTCCCTATAGAAACACTATGGTTTATCCCATAGTGTGACGTCGTGGAACTACTCCCAAGATGTGTCCTCTAGTCCTAAACCAGTAGGGACATCACTCTCATAGATCAACTCGAATAAGTCCATAGGAGTACGAACTACAGAGCCATATCAAGTCAAATCAACACAGTCCATAGGAGTACAATAGGAGACCAAATACAATTCAACTAAACTCAGTCAAGAGGAGTAGGACTCATCTCATATATCAACTCAATTAAGTCAATAGGAGTACGATCTCACCTATCACATAGGTTTCCTCACAGATCAACTCAACTCAATCCAGAGGAATAAGATCTAGAGAATGTCTCAGGAAGTTGAAATCATCAACCCTCCCTCTCAAACAAGAATGCATCATGCTAATTGTCTCCCATAAGTACTCGAACTTCATCCATGCAAGAAGCTTCGTGCAATCATCTGAAATATGGTCATCTATAGGAAAGTACTGCACCTGTATTGTCTCCCTATGCATCGTGTCTCGAACATAATGATATCACTGACCAATCAAGTCTGCAAAGATTTTTAGAAGTCATGCCTCTTTGTAAACTTCCATACACAATGCTATCTGTTTCTATGGAGCTCAAGGCACATAAGTCCATTTCCTTCTATGCTAGGAGGTCATGGCAGATCCCAAGGTAAAGAAACCCCTGGAGGTTTTCTACAACGCTCCTTTCCTCATCAGAGTCTTCATATACCTGTAATATTATGTCAATACTAAAGACATATCTCAGGTGTAATACCTCTGTTTCCCCTAGTTTGTAAATATAGCTATAACTAGTCAAGAGACTATAGTAGACTAGATATGTGTGAATGTTTGATTTGATGAACCTTTGTATAAAAGGTCAATGTATGTACTTTATGTTATTAATAGAAAATGGATGTTAGGACCACACAATGAATCTTTTTACCTATACTTTTTTCCATTATTATACTCTTGATCACCTATATTTAGACTCATACTATCACTTTATCTGAGCATTCCAAAGGTATACAACGCCCCTTCTCATTACTATATGTTTAATCTATTTTGCATAATATTTTACATTACTTTCATACTTAACCAATGATTAGACTGAAGATTAGCATTTGAGCCCTATTGCTGAAACACAGAACTGTCACAACAAGTCCAAGGTCGCTGTTGCTGAAACACAGAGAGGCTATACAGTCCAAGGTCGATGTTGCTAAAACACAGAACTGTCATACAGTCCGTAGTCGCAGATGTTGAGACACAGAGTTGTTACATATTCCAAAGCTGCAGATGCTGAAACACAGAGAAGACCGCCATAACCAACGAGGATGAAACACAAGGAAGCTGTTACAGTCAGCGGTCAATGCCAACACAGTCAAGAGCGCAATTCACGTGGCTGAAATAGCCCGCGAATTGCGATGCTGAAACAACATCAGCAACCATGAGACGAAGCTGTTACTCCAGTCGTAACAACAATATCCCATTCAGTTCCTGTAATAGAATTTCTGTTGCGTGAGACTAGGACACCCTGTTCTGGTTTAGAAGAAGATCCAACTAAAGATAGGACTCAGATAAACAGTGTAATTTTTATCAATTGTATCAAAGGGATTCCCTCTTTAAATGAGAGGAAATCACCATTCGAGGGATCCAGGTTTTATGTATTGAAAAGCTTCAGAGAGAGAGAGAGACAAGTACTTCATTTTTCAGACTGTAACATGACATTTTGATAGATGAATAAAAGACTACTTTGAGTATCTTTCTCTAGCTTTTCCGTTCCAGAAGAATCTTGTGAGAAGGGAGGGCCCACTTTCTTCACAAGATTCACCCGTTAGTTATAGAGTGTGTTAGTATAATTTCTGTTTATGTGTGATTAAATTTCATATGTTGAAACACTAGTTTTAATGAATTCCGCTTTGCTGAAACACTACTGAACTCTGTCTTAGTTTATTGAATGAAATTCATAATTCTTTTTATTAGCAATCTTGTGTGATGATTTTATGAGGCTATCCAGAGATTAGGTTAAGGATTCCTGCTCAGAAAGGAAAGAATCAGAACATCCTGTTCTCCGTAGGATTCAATTACTTCTGTAGTGTGCTAGCCAGAGATTGGGTTAAGGGTTCCTGCTCAGAAAGGAAGGAATCAGAACATCCTGTTCTTTGTAGGATTCAATTACTTCTGCAGTGTGCTAGCCAGAGATTGGGTTAAGGGTTCCTGCTCAGAAAGGAAGGAATCAGAACATCCTGTTCTCTATAGGATTCAATTACTTCTGCAGTGTGCTAGCCAGAGATTGGGTTAAGGATTCCTGCTCAGAAAGGAAGGAATCAGAACATCCTATTCTCTATAGATTTCAATTACTTCTGCAAGTGTGTTAGCCAGAGATTGGGTTAAGGGTTCCTGCTCAGAAAGGAAGGAATCAGAACATCCTGTTCTCTATAGATCTCAATTATTTCTCACAAGTGTGCTAATCAGAAATAGGGTTAAAAGTTCCTGCTTAGAAAGGAAGGAATTAGATGACCTTGTTCTCTGTTAGATAGAGTTAATTTCCCTTGCATTACTATTTTCATGAAGGAGTGTCAATCAGAATTAAAGTACTAAAGTTTCTGTTGAGAGTAAGGGTCCTGTTCTTTGGTTGCAGAGTAGTTGTTCTTTCCTGTTGCAAGTATTAATTTAATGCAATCCAGATTAATCTTTAAAATCTGCAATAGGTAGGTTGCTTTCCTGTGATTTAATCTAGAACTTCAATTCATTCAAAGCAAGTGTGATTAGTATAGTTTCTTTTACTACAACTTTAAGTTGCTTTCGGAATTGAGCATATATAGTGCGTGGTTATCTTTGAAATAAAAAGACTTCCCTGGGTTGATAATTTATGTATCACTTGGTTGTTTGAATTAATTGAGAAATTATAGTGACCAACATTTTGGCGTCGTTGCCGGGGAAGGTAGCTATAGATTTCAAAAGCACTTATGATTTCTTTTCTTTAGGTAAAAAGATTGCATGAAAAACCCCAAAGACACTAACCCTACAGGTGGCAAGGGAAAAGGAAAAGGAGGAAGAAAGACTTACATTGAAGAGATCCTATGAAAGTCTGAATCTGCTGCTCAATGGCCAAACTTTTGAAAACAAAACTCCCAGCCTTCATTCCGAGCAGCTTTTGGAATAGGGAAAGAAGTTTGGAGTCCGGAGACAGTCGAAAAGCCAGTAG
Organism: Picea glauca; assembly: GCA_000966675.3. Taxonomy (NCBI): domain Eukaryota; kingdom Viridiplantae; phylum Streptophyta; class Pinopsida; order Pinales; family Pinaceae; genus Picea; species Picea glauca. The sequence continues at coordinate 520,962 of JZKD02S0485162.1, read as the reverse complement.
GAGACATTGAGGATAGAGAAAGTGCAGCGGGGGAGAAGACAGAAGAAAACATGGATGAGTATAATGAACAATTGCATCATGAAGAACAGGTAGATCCTGAAGGAGAGGTAAAAGATGAAAATTCTTTCTCTACATTAGGATTTCCTATTGGCGATCTCCCTAGAGGAGTAGCCCCCATGAAAAACATTCCACTCTCAGCATTGCCTAATTTTCATGGTTTATCTTCAGAGGATCCTGATGAATTTCTGTTTGAGTTTGATATATTATGTAGAAGCTATGATTACATTTCTAATGCTCAGGAACTAAAGTTATTTCCCACAACACTAAAGGGGAATGCACTAAGATGGTTTATGAGCTTTGGAGGCCATGTAATCACAACATGGGACCAAATGAAACATAAATTCTTGAACAAATACCAGGACTACTGCCGAACGAGAGAAAAGAGGGAGGATCTATTTAAGATGATGTAGAAAGAGGATGAGAATCTAGAAGAGTTTGTAGAAAGGCTACAATACAATCTACAAAGATCCAGTCATCCCAATGTAAGTAAGGATATTATCAAAACTATTTTATTAAAAGGGGTAAGGGATGACTGTCTGGATATGCTGAATATGCTTGGGAAAGGGGACATATCCAAGGAATCATATGATGAAATTGTCAATTTATGCAAAAGATGTTCAAGGGGAGCTTCAAGAAATAGATTAAACAACAGGGACACCACATTTTCTAGAGTCCAAAAATCAGCCAACGGGGGAGCAACAAGAGATAAGATAGGTAATTTGCTTGAAGATTTTAAAACTGAAATGTTAAGCTCTTTTGCCTCACAAATGGATACCCTGTAGATTAAGAAAAAACAAGCAGAAGCAGAGGCAACCTTGTCTATCTTTTGTCCTCAATGCAGAGATAAGCATCCAAGAAGAGAATGTCCACTAGATAAAAATCCAATCTGCACTATCTGCGACAGAGTTCATGATACCCAAAATTGTCCATCTTTACTAGGGATCAAGGCAACATTACAACCAACGGACGAAGAAGATGAAGTTGTCTATCTGATGACACAAAGGAGACAATGGCAACCGAGGGGACAAGGTATGAACTTTAACATGCCATTTAACCATTGGAATAATTATTCTTCTTTCAATCAAATGAGTTACCCCCCCTTCAATCAAATGCAATATACTAATCAAATGAACTACACATCCATGCAACAAACGTACCCACCCATGCAACAAACGTACCCACCCATGCAACAAAATAACCCACCCTTTGTTGATCCCTCAATATGGACCTCTTGGCCTCCACAACAACAACAACCATATCAGAATCAGTGGAATCAAAATTGGAGAGGACAACAACCCCCCTTTCAAAATCAATTATCTCAACTCCCACAACCACTCTCCTTACCAGCAGGTACTCCTCCAATCAACCAAACAATGAGACCCCAGCTACCTGTACAACCTAACCCCAACCCGAATAATAAAGTTGTCTAGTGCATTGATATTTATAATCAGCCTACACTTTCTCTTCTTCCTGCACAATGCAACAATATTCATATTTGATCTGGAAGAATCGTGGAACCTACTATAGTTGATGTTACCTCTTCTAATAAAGAGGAAACAAAAGAGCATGATGTACCTGAAAAGGTACAATCATCCTCTAACAATGATGCTGAAACAACACCACCACCATTTCCTGAGCGTCTAGCCTTAACTAAAACGCCTGAACCACCAGCCTTTAATCTTCTAGGGGAATTACAGAATTTATATGTTAAAATTCCTTTACTGCAAGCACTCTGAGACGTACCAATATATGCTAGGACAATGCGAGATATTTGTGTGAAAAAACCTGGTAGGAAAACTAAGGATCCCCTTATAGTCCATGTTATGGGAGACCTGTCTGCACTAATGTTAGGTAAAACTCCCCCAGTCAAATATGGTGATCCTGGCCACCCTACTATTACAGTACAAGTTGGAAAAATGATAATCCCTCGAGTCCTGGTAGACCTTGGTGCGTCCATCAATATCATGACTTTAGAAACCTTACAACTACTACAATTACAAGATGAAGTCAGAGAGACCCCTACTATCCTAGAATTGGTTGATCGATCCACAATTAAACCAGAAGGAGTCATTGAAGACCTCAGTATCTCTGTGGAATCTTGGAATTATCCAGTCGACTTTACAGTGCTGCAACCCAAAACAAGGTTGGGGGGCCACCCTCTAATTCTGGGTAGACCATGGCTAGCCACAACAAATGCTTTTATCAGCTGTAGATCAGGGTCAATGACAATTTCAAATGGTTATGAAACTAAGTAGCTTACACTTTATCCTCATGCTACACCCCTGGCTAATAATGATAATTCTGTATGGGTAGATTTTGAGGATCAACCTACTCAACCTCTTTTGACTATCGAACAAGCTTTAAGCCT
>JZKD02S0485162.1:503738-517094 GCA_000966675.3 Picea glauca | reverse complement strand
AGAATTAGTTACAGATGGAGGACCTCCTTTCACTTCTCATGGATTCAAAGCCACCCTTCAGAAATATCATATTCAACAGAGAATGACTACAGCATACCACCCCCAAGCCAATGGATAGGTGGAAAGCACAAACAAATTAATAGAAGCCATTCTCACAAAAATAGTGAAGGAAAGTAAAAAGGATTGGTCCTACAGGCTCCTTGAAGCACTATGGGCCTACAGAACTACCTGGAGAAATACTACAGGATTTTCTCCCTATGAATTAGTCTATGGAAAGAGTGTTGTTTTTCCTGTGGAATTTGTGATAAAAACCTTAAGGACTTCTTTAGCTGTCAACCTTGATCTAACCAATGCACAGACAGCCAGGTTGCAGCAGCTTAATGAACTAGAGGAGAAAAGACTAGATGTCATTCAGCAAACAACCATAATTCAATAGCAAATATTACAATGGCATGACAAAAATATCAAGAACAAGCAGTTCCAAAAAGGTAATTGGGCCCTACTGTATGATTCCTGGTTCAAAGAATTTCAAGGGAAACTGCGTACAAGATGGCTGGGACCTTACGAAACAGATACCGTTTTCCCCAATGGAACAGTAAGGCTCCTCACAATCGATGACTCCAGAACTCCGTTACTTGTAAATGGTCATCGGCTCCGTCTGTACTAGCGACCTATTTCTAAAGAAGATTTTAAGGCCACATGCATGGAAGACGCCCATCTTCTTTTCATTGAGGGGGTTTCTATCACTAATAGCAATTAATTATTTTAAGATTAATTTTATTTAGTATTAGATTAGATTAGATTTTATTTACTAATAATCCCTGTCAAGAAATACCATGCTACAGTCGATGTTTGTAGATTCTTGATCGAAGCACAGGCCACTAAGGAGAGGACGATCCTACTTCAAAGAGACAAACTTTCACGACGCTGAAACACCACTATTCAGTATTGTTGACTTTCACGATGCTGAAACACCACTGATGAGCACTGTTGACTTTATTCTCATGTTGAAACACCACCATTCAGCACTCTTGACTTGCCTTCACTGCTGAATCACCACCGTTCCCCACTTTTGACTCTTCTCTATTTCCAAAACACCACTGTCAGCAATCCGCCCCCTTTCCTTCATTTAACTCACACCTTTTTCCCATCACGGCTTGGCAACCCACTTTTTCCCATTTCCTCATGATCCTTCATCGACGAAACAACTCCGTCCAACAATTGTTTCGCCTCTTCTCTTCTGTTGCTGAAATACCCTTACCAACAACCTTTCATTTTTTTCCCGTTGCTAAAACACCGTTGTCAGCAACCCTTCATCATTTTTCCTGATGCTGAAACACCATTGTTCAACACTTTTTATTCTTCTCACTCCCAAAACACTCCAGTCAGCCATTTCCTCACTATTTTCATCGACGAAACAACTCTGTCCAGCAATTGTTTCACCTTTCCCCTTCTGTTGCTGAAACATCGTTGCCAGCAACTTTTCACTATTTTTCCCGATGCTGAAACACCACCGTTCAGCACTTTTTTTCTTCCGATGCTGAAACACCACCGTTCAACACTTTTGACTTTCTTTTGATGTTGAAACACCACTGTTCAGCACTTTTGACTTTCTTCCGATGTTTAAACACCACCGTTCAACACTTTTGACTTTCTTCAGATGCTGAAACACCATTGCTCAACAGTTCTTCATCTACAACAATTGTTTCATTCTTGTCTGTTGCTGAAACACCAATCTTTCACCATTTTCTGACAGCAATCTTTTATGCCCTCAGTTTATAGTTCATCCTCCTAAATAGCAAACCCTCGACACAATTCATCTATTCGATCAAAAGTCTCCTCTACGACAGGACTACCACGGACAGGAATGATATGTTGTTCACAGAACGAATCAAACGGTAAGGTGAGGTATGTAAATTTTATGCAATGTAGTTATACTATAGTTAATGAGAAAGATTCTACGTCATTATGACCACTCAAGTTCCATTATTACTAACCGCATTTGACAGGAAGGGAAGTACACATCAAATCTACAATACCATCATTACACCCAATTTCACCGCCGCCACCCCTAATTCACCACCCTTTCCCGCATTTAACCACTATTCCTGCATAATGTTGCTCAAACTCACTCTGCGCAGAGCTGATACACAAACTCTCGACACTGTAACTCACCAAGTCGGTGGCCATGGGAGGATATGTCATACGAAATGAGCCCACCACCACAGCGCTGTTGAAACACTATCCAGCAGCGTATGAAATCTTCCAGCAAGCAGGGTGGCTCAATTACTTCCGCAGACTTCAAGGATACAATGAACAACAAGTCCTACAGTTCGTCCAAAATATTCAGGAGGACCATTCTGTCGTCGAAGGGGTGCGAATATCAGTAATGGAGGAAGACATAGCAGAAGTTTTAGGCCTCCCATCTGACGACACTCACAAATTCAGCCGAAAACACATCATTGGGAATGTTCAGCAGAACTTCTTCCTGCCCGGGGAACGAATTGAATTGAAAGGCAGGGGTGTACAACTTATCTCCTTGCCACCCCCATGGCCAGAAGTCGCCAGATTTATCAAGCATTACCTGACCTACGAAGGTCGATATCAGGTAGTGTATCAGCACGACTTTCTCCTACTTTCTCATTTAAGGCATAACAGACGGGTCAATATTCCCTATTATTTGTTGGGTTGTTTGAAAAATATGGCACATTACTGTAGAAAGGCCAAAGATCCAATCCTGTCACTTACCCACCACCGTCTTGTGCAATTTATCATCCACAGAGGTTTTTCCCAATAGAACCATCCATTAAGCGACCCACCCATAAACCCTGAACTAGCTGCCAAAGTTCCTGAAAATCCTCAGGAGCAAAAACCACAAAACCGCCCAGATTCCCCCGAAATACCCAATAGCCCGCCCACACAACCAACAAGTCCTCCTACCATACCAGAACCACCGCATACCACACCAGAGTCTTCCACTCCCACCCTTCATATTCTAAGTGATGACTCTGAACCGGATAATCCCTCCTGCCCCATCATTGAAGAACGACCTTCCCGAAAATGGAAGCAAACTCCCCTCTTTCCACCCTTCTTTAGGAAAAAGTGAACAAGAAGCTCAACAAGGCCACCCTTTACGGTCACTACCCTAGATTCCCCACCAATTTGACTGACACCGCGTACACCTTTAACCTCCCCAATCCCGGGATCTTTGCCTATTCCAACCACGGGCACTAGAACACAAGAACCAGATGCCCCGGATATGGTAACATCATCTGTCTCACACAAGGTAGCTGAAACACAAGAACCAGCTACCCACTCAGTGGCTGAAACACAAGAACCAGCCGCTGACATTGAAATTGAGTTACAGAAACTAGATGCCCAAACAACATTTATTTCAAATAAAGTAGCTGAAACACAACCAGCTACCCATCCAGTGGCTAAAACACAAGAACCAACCACTGAAATTGAAATTGAATTACAGGAATCACAGGCCCAGAATGTTGCAACACCACCCTCCTCAAGCAAAGTGGCTGAAAAATCAGCTACCCATTCAGTGGCTGAAACACAAGAACCGGCCGCTGATACTGGAATTGATATACAGGACTTAGAGGTTGAGGGTGCTGCAACTTTACTTTTCCTTCACTAAGAAGCTGAAACACAAGCAGAAGCTACCATTCTTGTTTGTCCTTCCCAACAACCAGAAGCAACAATGACATCTATCTTGCAGAAGAACGAATTTTTAAAATCAGAACTGGAAGCATATAAGCAGGAATTAGCCAGGGCAAAGGAAGCATATGAAAAGGAACTCAATTCGTACACCTTAAGCCATATAGCAACCCTGTCAGAACAAACTACAGAAAGCCCGTGAAAAGAATATATGTGCTACCAATGTGGAGATATTTACTATCAGGCAGGCTATAAGGTGATTCAAGTTCCAGTGCCAGGAGCAGCCCCCACTCCTTCACCTTTTGAAATCAAGGAAGAACCTGCTGCAACACAAGAACTAGTAGGCCCTACCAAGCTCATAACTGAACCTGTTGTAACACAAGAACCAGCAGGCCCTAGCAAGCTTAAAACGGAACCTACTACAACACAAGAACCAGCAGGCCCTCCCAGGCTCAAGACCAAACCCTGCATTGCAGCAAGAGAAGCCCCTACTGTTGTCAACAAGGCTGTGCAAACAATGCCCATGAAGGAATTTGCACCTCCCAATCAGATCAATCTCTCCACTTCCAGGGAACAATCTACTCAAACTTTGCCTAATCCCACTACTTCCAATGCTGAAACACATACTCAGCTATGGGATGAGCATGCAGAAATACAAAAATGGAAGAAAGAGTATGCTGAAACACAGGCCAAAAACCTGCAAGTGCACAGAAAAACCTGGATAAATCATACTTTCTCAAATTGGGAAGCATCAGAACAGATACGCCAGGAAGCTCGTGACCTCAAGACGAAGAATAAAGACTTGAAAGGTAGATTGGTCCTGATATTTGATTTAGTACAGAAGCTACTGGCCACAAGAAAGCCATCTTGTAACTACTCCTTATTTCTTATGGAGAGACTCACATGGTTTCAGATCAAATCCATTATAGAAGGTAAACCCCATGGAGTAATACAACCAACAGATTTTGTCAAGACTTTTGTAACAGCCTCTACCAGGGATCAGCACCTCCTATGTGAGGCATACTTCCATAATGAGGCCATTCCCGAAAACAGGCTGCTAACATAAATCCCCTTGTTGGGGATGTTCAAATACGAACATTCACTTCCTTTCTCTATAACCAGATTGTGTGGCAAAATGACTTTTTGGCTGCTAAGCATAATGAAGATAATCACCTTCTCTGGATTAGACCAGAACCTCAGAGGGAAGTCACTTTTATTACAGAATATTACGAGTTCTTAAAACAACCAGGGGTGACTGAACATGTTCAGCAGCTACAGTCAGAAGTGCTCGAGGATTGTCAGCATAGCATCACATCCATAGAGATTCCTACCCTCCAGGCCAATAACCTATTTTGGCAGCAATCCACGAAGAAGAGACAAGAGCACCATCCTTTTGGTCCGGCCAACCTAGAAGTAGCAATTTCCAGGATACCCAACTACATCTAGTGTGTTAGACATTGTGCTGAAAACTGGATAGGGTACCGGTTTTACTTTCCCATCCTCTGGTTGCCAATAGAAAGGTATCAAGTCAGTTATAAGCTACCTAAGAAGGCAGAAACAATAGCATGGCAAAGATTACAGCAGGTTCAGGGGTTCAGAACGCCAACAGACAATACCTCCCAAAGTTACTACTTGAGTAACTTACATGCTCAGAGTCAGTTTTCAGACTCTGATTCAGAGTGAGTTGCCTGAGGACACGCAACACATTGAGTTGGGGGGGATGTTAGGACCACACAATGAACCTTTTGGCCTATACTTTTTGCCATTATTATACTCTTGATCACCTGTATTTAGATTCATACTATCACTTTATCTGAGCATTCCAAAGGTATACAACGCCCCTTCTCATTACTATATGTTTAATCTGTTTTGCATAATATTTTACATTACTTTCGTACTTAACCAATGATTAGATTGCAGATTAGCATTTGAGCCCTGTTGCTGAAACACAGAACTGTCACAACAAGTCCAAGGTCAATGTTGCTGAAACACAGAGAGGCTATACAGTCCAAGGTCATTGTTGCTGAAACACAGAACTATCATACAGTCCAGAGTTGAAGATGCTAAGACACAGAGCTGTTACATAGTCCAGAGCTGCAGATGTTGAAACACAGAGGAGACCACCAGAACCAACGATGTTGAAACACAAGGAAGCCATTATAGTCAGTAGACAATGCTGACACAGTCAAGAGTGCAATTCATGTGGCTGAAATAGCCCATGAATTGCGATGCTGAAATAACATCAGCAGCCATGAGACGAAGATGTTACTCCAGTCGTAACAACAATATCCCATTCAGTTCCTGTAATAGCATTTCTGTTGTGTGAGACTAGGACACCCTGTTCTGGTTCAGAAGAAGATCTGACTAAAGATAGGACTCATATACACAGTTTAATTTTTATCAATTGTATCGAAGGGATTCCCTCTTTAAATGAGAGGAAATCACCATTCGAGGGATCCAAGTTTTATGTATTGAAAAGCTTCAGAGAGAGAGAGACGAGTACTTCATTTTTCAGGCTGTAACATGACATTTTGATAGATGAATAAAAGACTGCTTTGAGTATCTTTCTCTAGCTTTTCTGTTCTAGGGGAATCTTGTGAGAAGGGAGGGCCCACCTTCTTCACAAGATTCACCTGTTAGTTATAGAGTGTGTTAGTATAATTTCTGTTTATCTGTGATTAACTTTCATATGCTGAAACACTACTTTTAATGAATTCCGCTTTGCTGAAACACTACTGAACTCTGTCTTAGTTTATTGAATGAAATTCGTAATTTTTTTTATTAGCAATCTTGTGTGATGATTTTATGAGGCTAGCCAGCGATTGGGTTAAGGGTTCCTGCTCAGAAAGGAAGGAATCAGAACATCCTGTTCTCTGTAGGATTCAATTACTTCTGCAGTGTGCTAGCCAGCGATTGGGTTAAGGGTTTCTGCTCAGAAAGGAAGGAATCAGAACATCTTGTTCTTTGTAGGATTCAATTACTTCTGCAGTGTGCTAGCCAGAGATTGGGTTAAGGGTTCCTGCTCAGAAAGGAAGGAATCAGAACATCCTATTCTCTGTATGATTCAATTACTTCTGCAGTGTGCTAGCCAGAGATTGGGTTAAGAGTTCCTGCTCATAAAGGAAGGAATCAGAACATCCTGTTCTCCGTAGGATTCAATTACTTCTACAGTGTGCTAGCCAGAGATTGGGTTAAGGGTTCTTGCTCAGAAAGGAAGGAATTAGAACATCTTGTTCTCTGTAGATTTCAATTACTTCTACAAGTGTGTTAGCCAGAGATTGGGTTAAGGGTTCCTGCTCAGAAAGAAAGGAATCAGAACATACTATTCTCTGTAGATCTCAATTATTTCTCACAAGTGTGTTAATCAGAAATAGGGTTAAAAGTTCTTGCTTAGAAAGGAAGGAATTAGATGACCTTATTCTCTGCTAGATAGAGTTAATTTCCCTTGCATTACTGTTTTCATGAAGGAGTGTCAATCAGAATTAAAGTACTGAAGTTTCTGTTGAGAGTAAGGGTCCTGTTCTCTGGTTGCAGAGTAGCTGTTCTTTCCTGTTGCAAGTATTAATTTAATGTAATCGATATTAATCTTTAAAATCTGCAATAGGTAGGTTTCTTTCCTGTGATTTAATCCAGAACTTCAGTTCATTCAAAGCAAGTGTGATTAGTATAGTTTCTTTTACTACAACTTTAAGTTGCTTTTGGAATTGAGCATATATAGTGCGTGGTTATCTTTGAAATAAAAAGACTTCCCTGGGTTGATAATTTATGTATCACTTGGTTTTTTGAATTAATTGAGCAATTATAGTGACCAACAATGGATAAGTGTTGCATAACTTCTAAAAGGGGGGTTTTACAAGATAGACCATGGATACTATGAGAGATATGGTGAGGGGAACAAAAAATGGTTGAGATGACCCCACACCAAACCAGTACCTTACTGGAATTAATGTCTCAGACCCAGAATAGTTCTCTGACTCATAAATGAATTACCAGTTAGAGTGGTAGCTGGAAGACTCCTCAAGAGTTAATGAAGATATTGGGTAGAGTACTGTAACAAACCCATGGTGGGGGCATCAAATGCTTTCTCCTCTTAAAAGAATCAAAACCCCCATTCAAGGTTTCTATCCCATTCTTCTCTTCCAGATCTTTTCGACCACGGTTTCTAGGCTCCAAACCGAGCTCAGAGATAGAAGGTAGCCTCTCCCAAGTTCTTCAGATTCTTCCATCCATCTATACTCTCATATGACCATGATCTATAATGGGAACCAATACAACCACCACATGAATCCTCTGGAGTGGAAAATCTCTGAATTTCATAATCTAACACCACATGTCCTCAGAGATTTTGACGACCCTGATTGACTTCGGGACTTCGGCATTCAGGAATTTTGAATGCTCCAAAGGATTTTCTCCCTAAAGTACTTCCTTACCTAGAGTTACAGATCGAGCACCACACGTCCCTTGTGATCAATGGTGATAATATACTTTGGGACTTCGGCATTCGAGAGTTTTAAAAACTCCAAACCCTTTTTCCTCCAAAGTACTCCATACTCGGAGTTACATATCGAGTGCCACACATCTTCCCCGATCAATGAATGTGATATTTCAGGACTTCTAGGTTCGGGAGTTTCAAACCCTCCAATGCCTTTCTCCTATGAAGTACTCTATACTTGGAGTTACAGATCGAGTGCCACACGTCTTCCCCGATCAATGGCTGTGATCTATTTCAAGACTTGGGCATTTGAGAGTTCTTATCCAACACATCCCCTTTTCTCCCAGAGTGACTTCCTCTGAAATGGCATATCTTCTACCATGTGTCCATTCCAATGGATAGCTGGGATGACCTAGGGACTCCGACCTTTGGAAATCCTTTTGCCTTCACACTTCGGTCCTCCCGGAGTGACTTATCTCCTGAGTGTAGGATCTGACGACACCTATCCTATTGGCTTGGATGGCTCAGATCCACTTTGACTCTTCAGCTCTTCAGTAGTTTTTCGATGAAAGCTCCTCTTTTCTCCTAGAGTTGGTTAGCGTCGGACTGACCACGACCTCAATATGACAATTCGAGGGTATCTACGCAACCCCAGATATATACATCTCGTAACTTCCATTTAAGGGTCCCTTGGGTCCCAATGCGTGCCACTCTAAGAGGGACACATGGAAACCCCGTCACTCGACATATGGGCTCCCACATGATATTGACATTAATACTCACATCCCCATGATCAAACAGTCATGAGGGATCCTGAAGGGTCCTTATATCCACGGTCCACATCAACTTTGGGACTTCGAGACTTTAGGGGTTTTGGTATTATCAAACCTCTGTCCTCTCGAAGTGGTCAACGTTGGGATGAATATAATGTAGATCTAACGGTCTAGATAATTATCGAGCATCTACATATCTATGTCCCAGATTTACTTTGGGACTTCGAGACTTCAAGAATTCGGGGGTTTTGGTGTTACCAAACCTCTGTCCTCCCAAAGTGGTCAACACCGGGCTGACTATATTGTATATCCAATGGTCGGGATAGTTCTCAGGAATCTACAGATCTACAACCTAGATTTACTTTGGGACTTTGGCGAATTCACCTCTTGTGCAACGAATATGCTCAATTCGTCAGACTCGCGAAGTCTAAAGGGCTGAAAGGGTTAACGTCTATGTTCCTTCTCTAGATCTGACGATCGTGAAGAACTTTGGCTCCTCCCGAACTAATCTAATCCATTCATCTTTCAAAAGAAAGGATCTCTCCTTTAGGGGCTTGAAACTCACTATTCTACCTGAGTTTTTTCATCTCCTTAAATACTTAAGTATTTTGCGCTAATTCTCCTAAACTTAATGCTTGTAGAAATCCTCCACGCACCTCTGGTGCTCATCTATCAACTCTAGAACTTAAGTGGGGGGCGGGGGGTGTTATTGATCTCTTCCCACCTCACAGAGGCTCTATACACACATGCACTACCTCTCCTGAGCTTGACCAACCCCTTCCTTCATAACGACAGGGAGTTTCGGCATGCGCACGTGAGGATATGCCCAAAGTCAACAATTCAAAGTTCATTTATTTTAACTTGAACCACCACAAGGCCCAGACATTTACGTGTATAGGAAAAATAATTTCTTATCTTCTTAAATACACAATTAGGAATAATTGAAAGGATATAGTATAACCATTAAGCAAGCATGTCCCTCCCTGCAACATTCATAGGATATCCAACTTTAATTCATAGTTACCACTTAAATACACAGGATGTGAGATTACTTATCTATTAAAGGTGGTATCCAACTAACTGACTGTGGGTGTTCACCCTTCCACCCAACCATAGGCTCAGAGGAATTCATTCTTAGTGCTCTATCCACCCCCGTTCCAAGCCATGATATCACCAGGGAATGTATACCAATTCTCATCGATCCTTTCTCTTTCGTATCTTCTACGAGGTTTATCAGATGCTTCCTCAGCATCAAGCTCATGGCCTTCTACTCAAGTCCTGTTATCTGCATACTCTCAGAGATCTCCCTCTCTGTCACAACCTCAATGAGGTTTATCAGATGATTCCTCAACATCAAGCTCGTGGCCTTCGGTTTGTTCTCTGCTGGCTGAATATTGTTCCTCGCATTATCCACTCTTATTTTTATTCTCTTCATTCTTTTCACACACATCCCTCATGTCCTATTCCTTCTGTCAGAAGGAAACCCATGTCCGTCTAGGTATGCAGGACCCTATGGTACTTTAGTCTAACCTTCTATAGCTAGACCATGCTTCCATTCATGGGGTAGTTGATGCTTCAACCACCAATACTTTTTTATTACCTGTTCTCTTATCGTTCTTGAATTCTTTCCTCTAGTGATATCATGGCTAGTAATTTCAAGGCTTCACCCCCATAGTCAGTTATTGGCAATTAAACAATGATACATTTACAATGTTCCTATGCCACAACATGGTAATCCTAATTAATGATTAATTACAAGTTGGGGGAAACAAGGGTGTTACAAGTACCCATATTCAAGACTTCCATACCTGACCATGAGCTAGGAATTCAGACCCACACAACCTTGTTGAGGAAGGAAAGAAAAGAGGTAATCCATAGGCAGAGGAAAGGTAGCGTGAGAGAGAAAGCAGATATGCGAAGAGAGCAGAGCCGAAAGAGAAATCTTGAGAAGATAAAAAGATCACTTGCATCTCTCTAGTTCGAGGAAGAACGAGAAATTAAGCTCGTTCTTGGTGTAAGAAGTTGTTGGAAAGGTTTTTGTTAAAATATAATAAATGAGGTTGATGAGTGACTCTATAAGTACTCAAACAAAACTCCTTGCTTGGTACAGAGAAAACCCGCTGCTAGGATCCCATGGGAGGAGGAGAGTAACCTTCATCCTTGACTGTCACTGAGAAAGAAGAAACAGTCTCTCTCAAAGCATCATGGTCTAGCTTGGGGATGGCCAGGGGTAAATCCATCAGGACTGGTTGTGCCTATGGTTGTGTGGAAACAGGAACCCCTTCCAGTAGTCACTTCACGAACTCTGGTTTTTTTATTAGTATTTTCCTACTCCGTGTATTGAAATAGAAATGGTGATTGAATATATTTATATGTCTATGACCGAGTTCTGTGCTGAATGATTAAGTTAGAAATATGTATTATCTCTCAGTGAACCTATGATTTTGCATGTTAGTATGCTTGACTCAGCTGAGCCATTAGAGAGTTGTAAGATGTAAGTATTCCATAGTGTCGAGGAAAGACTTATTGGGATGTTTAAGTGCCGCTAATCTCTAGTATATACCTTCATGGGAATTTCAAGTTCAGACCCTATGGAAGGAGGGTGCCTCCTTCAGACTCTTCACCATATGACTGATGGCTCATCCCCATGTCCTTAACACATTTACAGCTAGAGGTATTAGTGCATATCGCATACGAGTTTCCAAAGGACCCATGTGACAAAGGTCTGGGAATCCAAAATTGGTCCCGAAAGGATTTAGGCCTTCTAGCCTCGTAACTCTGGGAGTTCGGAGCTCTAGAGTGTTTTTACCCTATTGTTTATAAACTGGCTAAAGAAACCTAATAGTTACGGTTACCCACAAGGTTAACCAATAACTAGAGTTTTCCCTAACTGTGGCATATAGACTTGCCCCACCATTAAACCTTGACCCAATTTCCCATCGTGAAGTAACGCAAACCACCGATCAGAGAGTATTCAGGAGCCCCCTTCTTCATTGGATCCATATTGAGGTAACTTCGACAAAGTCTCACTCTATGAGAACGAGGATGATATAGTATTAAAATCCCCGAAAGATGAAGTTATGAAGTGAGAAGAGCTGTGGGATTGAGGAGTTTGTTAAGAACCCATTTTAACTGTCCGATCATACAAAGGAGGGACCTACATACAGTACTTTGGTGAAGTCATAATTTGGGAGAGTAGAGAGACCATAATGTTGAAACCCCTGAAGGTCAGCTGTAAGGTAGCTAGAGAGGTAGTGGGGGGCCTAGAGGGCCCATAGTGATAATAGTGGAGGTCATTCAATGTAAGGTGGACTTGGTCCTCTATATTATTAAATAAGGCCCACTATGGTAGTTAGATATAATAAATGTAAGAGGACTTCTTAGAAGGTTCTACTTCTAGAAGATTCCTCCTTTAGAATGTTCTTAGGTGATGGTAGAACTATATAAAGGGGTTAAAACAATGTAATGAGACATGAAGAGAAGTATTGTATTGTGGAGCGATAGCTCAATAGGAGGATGCCCCCTCGAAGAGGTAAGTGAACAGGAGAGAATCCCTTCCATAATAGGATCCATTGTATGGTGTTTCCCTACCTCAAGGGTTTGGTAATAATATTGTGTGGTTTCTTCTATCTTGCTTGTGGATCTATTGTGTATTCAGTATTTGTAGTGATTATATCTTCATATCAGTATTGGGTTCTTAACAATTGGTATCAGAGCACTTTCCTTGGCCGGAGTTGTGGGCAAATATTTTTTATTTTTGCAGATTTTTTTTTTTTTTTGGAGAAGAAAAAGAGGGCCGCGACATTCTAGAAATTTTCAGTATATTTCTATGAACAATTTGTAGAAAATTATTGTATATCTGAGTTCCTCTCAGAAAAACACCCAATTTAAAAAAAAAAATCGTCCGAAACGGAGTTCGGGAAGTCAAGATATTGAAGTTTTAAAATCTGCAAATTTTCAGGGTTTTTTCTGCGGATGGCGGCGCAATTTGTTTTTATTTTTGTAGCAGTTGGAGGCCGAATTTTTCCAAGAAATTTACAGATATGATTTCCTCTCACAATTGCACCCAATTTCAAAAAAAAAATCAGCCGAAATAGAGTCCGGGAAGTGAAGTTATGAGCATTTTAATTTCAACAGTTTTTTAGGGTTTTTCCAGAAAAAACCGCGATTTTCTGCCGAAACTTCTTGGGTTTATTTTTGAGTTTTTTCATGACGGCTGCAGGACCAAAGAGTTCATAGGGTGCTCAGATGGCTATCTCATCTCAAACCTTGAAATAAATTCTTGAATCATTCAAAGCCCAATTGGATGACAAATTGGATGCATTTGCACATAGCCTCACAAACAGCCTCACACATAGCCTCACAGCCAACCTCACATATGGCCTCAATGATAGTTTTCATAGTATTCAAGATTCATTTAATGACATGCAGGAGAGATTTCTTATGCAGGGCCTCATGAATGAATATAATCAAGAAAGATATGCT
>JZKD02S0485162.1:491126-503688 GCA_000966675.3 Picea glauca | reverse complement strand
TAGGATCCATTGTATGGTGTTGCCCTACCTCAAGGGTTTGGTAATAATATTGTGTGGTTTCTTCTATATTGCTTTGTGGATCTATTGTGTATTCAGTAATTGTGGTGATTATATTGGTATATCTATTCAGGTTCTTAACATCAGCGATGCGAAGAAATGAGAATCGTAGATCTAGGGATCCTTTGGGATCTTTCTTGGCCATTGGATTTATGCCAAGGTCAACCCGACGTTGACCACTCCAGGAGCAAGGAGGGAGTCACACCCTGAAATTCCCCAAACGTCAAAGTTTTGAAGTAACAGAGGTCGTAGATCCAAGGGGTTACGTGGACACACTATGACCATTAGATCAAAGGACTTGGAAGGTGACCAATTCAGGTTGACATGGTATGTTGATGTCACCTAGGGTGATGTAGACCCATGTTTGACATGCCGTGTGTCACCTGGATCTGGACGTTTCACCGAACCTATGTTCCCATTAATATGTGACATGTTTCACCCACTATAGGGGCCACATGTCCTCTCTACCTTGTCGAGTTTCATCTCTGACAATTACATGTTTGGTCCATGTGGCGAGAGGAGTATTCAGGAACCACCTGTATTCGTCGTCACATCTAGTACATCACCTCGTATGAGACGGTACCCTTCATGATTTAGGGACTTCGGGACTACGAGGGTTTTGGATGCAATGTCAAGAGTGAGTCAAAAGGCCCGAAGGCTGGAGTCACGTGGAGATATTTTTGGATCCTTCATGAATTCGGGACACCGGGGGACATGCGTACGGAAACAAAAATGGATGTTCATCACCGAAGCATCGAATGCCAAATTCTCCTCTATCTTGTGTGTCAACTAAGAATTAATTCTTGTATTTGGGTTGGATGGTGGATGAACCTTCCCTGTGGGAGGTTGGAACCTAGAAATGGTATGAACAAGATGGACCCATGTGGGCACCACGCGGCCCTCAAGCAATGAGCGCCTGAAGGACTTTTGGGAGCCATAACTTGTAAAACAAAGGTTGGATTAGAGCCTGGTAACAGTCATTAGAAAGATATGAGTGAATAGAAAAGGGTGAATCATCTCAAAGACATGATTCAAGATGATTTGAGTAAGAAAAATTTTGATGCCCCATCCCTAGAAAAAGTACTTAGGGGTCGAGTGTGTTACAAATTGGTATTAGAGCATGGTTACAACACTTGGTCTGCTTGGGTTCATGAATGAGTCGCTTAAAAAATATTGTTTAAAGAGAATCTTATTTAAACAAATTTTAGGGGTCATAGTATATCTTACCCCTTTCCTAAAAGGCTTATTTAAACCGCTATTGAAGAAAGGGATGTAATTTTCTATTGTTCTGTGTGTTTGGAAAATATGAACAATGTGTTGATTCATGAACTAGTAGATAATTAACTAACATGGAATGTTTTATTAGCACTCATACAGTCAGTGAACTATGGGAAAACTACAACATAAAGGATGGTGACACACCATGAATTGGGGGAGAGCTACCACAATAGAGAGGAAGAATCTGATCAAAGGAGGGTGGTGGAAACCCCTCCAGACTTAGATGAAACTCTAAGAAGCCTAATGGAAGAATTAAATATCTATAAGGTTGACAATGATAGACTAATAAAAGAAAATGAAAAGAAAATTGAAATCAATGCAGTTCTACTACAGAGCTTATCATATATACAAAGGCAACTGCAAAATGGACTAGCAACCAGTCATGTGGACAAACATCATATGAAGAAAACCTAGAGTCCACCTGAGATATGAAAGAATGGCCCTGAAAGTGTCCACGCAAGGAGGATCACCTCAAAGAAGGCCCAACATGGATCCAAGAGAAACTCGTTAGAAGAATCCTCCAATGAGGAAATTGACAACTCCAAGGAATCCTATAGTAGAAAAACTAGTTTGCATTCCTAGAAGAAAAGAAAGAAGAGGAAACATTCCAAGAGTCATGACCCTGAAGAGTTAAAGAATGCCAAAACACCCACCTTTTATGGAGAAATGACAAAGGGGGAAGAAGCATAAGTTTGGCTGCTTGGCTTGAAGGTTCAAACAACCATTTTTAGGAGGACTCTTGAAAGGGCCAAACTACTCTGAAAATTTGAAGGTTCGAATAGCCATTTTTAACTTGAATTGAAAGGACTCCATTTGGTGGAAGGAAATTAGGAATGTGAAATGAATCCATGAGAAGGAATTTTCATGGAAACAATTTGATAAATACTTCAAAAAGAAGTATATGTCATAGAAATACTTTGATGGGAAGACCAAGGAGTTCGATGAACTCAAGTTAGGAAAACTCACCATAGATGAATATATCAATAAATTCCTTGAGAATATAAGGTATGTACCCTACATAAAGGATGAAAAGGTAAATATTCAACGATTTATTAGTGGGATACCTCAGTCCTTCCGAGACAGGATTGAATTTGATGAGAAAAATACTTTAGAAGACATTATCCGGAAGGCTAGGTATTTCTATGAGAATTTCAAGAATAAGACATAATCTCACGAGGACTGGAAGAAGAAAATCACTTAGGGATTCAAGACAAAGGGGTTTAAACCCTCAATATTCAAGAGCTATGGTAAAGGTTCTAATATTATCCTTCCTACTAAATGTGTATACCAACAAAATTTCCCCTCTCAGAGTGGAAATAAACCCTTTGGAGTAGCCCTAGGTAAGACTAATAACACAAAGAGAGAACCCTTGAAATTTTGGGGTTGTGGAGAAGAACATTTGTTGAGAGACTATCTATATAGGAAACATAATAGTAGGAGGGTCTACAACATCTAGGAAGCTACCACAGTCAATGATGTGGCTAGGCGCATGCCACAGATTTATGCAACCTTGGATAATAAACAAGTCGACCACCAATCTTCAATGGTAGAGATGGAAGGTATGATTTCCAACCATATAGTTTGATATTTAATTGACCCTGGTTCTAATTTGAGTTATGTTTCCCCTCAAACTATTGAGAAATGTAAATTTCAAAAAGTTAAACATGTTAAATCGTGACTGGTACAACTAGTCACTGGAACGAAAATAAAAGTAATAGAGGTCGTATCAGCGTGCCAATTTGTTATGAGTGGGTTTCCCACCCAAGCTAACCTAAACATACTTCCTTTAGGATCTTATGACTTGGTGATTGGCATGAACTGGTTGGATGCCCATAAAACCAAGTTGGACTGTTACAATAAAACTTTGGAATGTGAAAATGAAGAAGGGAGAAAGGTAAATCTACAATGGGTTAAAAATCCTATCTCAGTGAGACAAATATCAGCACTTCAAGTGAAGAATTATTGCACAAAAGGATGTCCTTTGTATGCAATACAAGTGTTGGACTCTATTGAGGACAAAAAACCAAGCCTAGAGGACCATACCATATTGAGAGAGTATAAATATGTTTTCCCATAAGAGGTACCGGGTCTACCTTTAGGAAGAGACATTGAATTGTCAATAGAAATTGCACTAGGAGCGGTGCCAGTGTCTAGAACACCCTATAGAATGAGTACACTAGAGCTAGTTGAGCTCAAACTACAGCTAAAGAAAATGATGGAAAAATGCTACATTCAGCCTAGTGTGTCTCCATGGGGAGCACCATCCTTGTTTGTGAAAAATAAGGATGGCACACTTAGGTTGTGCATAGGCTATAGGAAACTCAATAAGAAAACCATAAAGAATAAGTATCCCTTGCCAATGATCGATGACTTGTTTGAAAAATTAAGGGGTGCTACCTTTTCTCCAAGATTGACTTAAGGTTTGGATACCATCAGGTCCAAATTAAGGATGAATACATCCACAAAACAACCTTTAGGACAAGATATGGTCACTATGAATTTGTGGTGGTTCCATTTGGGTTGACCAATGCACTAGCCACTTTTATGTGCTTAATGAATAATGTACTCAATAAATTCTTAGACATATTTTTATTAGTTTTCATTGATGATATCCTAATATATTCTAAGAATAGGGAAGAAAATGAAGAACATATCAAGTTAGTGCTTCAAGTACTGAGAAAACATCAACTCTATGCTAAGTTAGTAAGTGTGACTTTTTCCAGAAACGATTCCATTACTTAGGCCATGTTATTTCTGAAGAAGGGGTGCCAGTTGATCTTGATAAGATCAAATACATTATGTATTTCCTAACCCAAAGGATGTAGCTGATATCATATCCTCTATGGGCCTAGTAGGATACTATAGGAGTTTCATAAAAGGATTCTCCAAGATTGGTTTCCCAGTCACTTCCCTTCAGAAAAAGGGCATTAAATTTATTTGGACATCAGAATGTGAAGAGAGATTCCAAGAGCTGAAATGCCTTCTAACCAATGCACTTGTTTTGAATATTGAAGATCCAAACAAGTACTTCATTGTGTGTACATATGCCTGCAAGGAAGGACTCAGAGGATTCCTTATGCGAGAAGAACATGTAATTTGTTATGAATCTAGAAAATTAAATGAGCATGAAATCAATTATGTGATGCATGATCTAGAATTGGCGGCCATAGTGCATGCTTTAAAAATGTGGTGGCATTACCTCCTGGGTAGAAGACTTGTGCTAATGACAGATCATTGTGGGTTGAGGTACCTGTTTGATCAACCAAAACTTAATGCTAGACAAGCTAGATGGATGGCTCTCCTTAGTGAGTTTGATTTAGAAATCAAACATATCAAAGGAAAAGAAAATAGGATGGATGATTCCCTTAGCAGAAGTGTGAAAGTGATTCACTTGGCAGTGGTAAACACCAGTAAAACATGTGTTAGGGAGAGAGTCAAGAGTTCACAATAAACTGATGCATTCTTCGATACTATAAAATCATACTTAGAACAAGAGCCCACAAGGCTGAAGTATGAATGTTATCAAATGTTGAAAATGGTCTGCTAACTTACACAGGTAGGTTGTATATCCTGAATTGTGATGACTTGAAGAGGTTCATGATGGATGAAGTACACAAAAGACCATATATTGGTCATCCTGGTTATCATAAAATTATTATGGCCACTAGGAAACTGTTCTATTGGCCAAGACTGAAGAAGGACATAGTTGATTACTTGGCTAAATGTATAGAATGTTAGCAGGTTAAGGAAGAACACCAACATCTAGAAGGGTTGTTGTATCCCCTACCAATTCTAGAATGGAAATGGGAAACCATCTCCATGGATTTCATCACTGGATTATAAAAATTGTCCAAGAAGAATGATGTCATCATGGTAGTGGTGGAAACATTGAGCAAGGATACTCACTTCATTCCCATCAAGTCAAATTGCAAGGAAATAGATATTGCTAGTATCTTCATGAAAGAAATATTTTGGTTGAACAGAATGCCTAAGGAGATCCTATCTGACAGGGATACAAAATTTACTTCAATATTTTGGAAATATTTAATGGATGGTTTTGAGACTAAATTGTTGTTTAGCACAATCTATCACCCTCAAAATGATGGAGAAATAAAGAGGGTAAACCAAGTATTAGAGGACATGTTAAGGATTCATTTAATGCATCAACCTAAAAAGTGGGAAGACTACATACCACTAGTAGAGTTTTCCTACAACAATGGCTATCAAGAATCATTGAAGATTAGCCCTTTTCAAGCCCTCTATGGTAGACAGTGCAAGATTCCAATCAGTTGGAATAATCCAATAGATAGAATTACAATCGGGCCATACATGCTAAAAGAAATGGAATAGAAAGTAATTCAGATAAATAAAAATCTGAAAATAGCTCAGGATAGAAAGAAAAGCTATGCAGATAGAAATAGGATTCCTAGAGATTTCAAAATGGGGGATCATGTATATCTCAGAGTTAGACCAAGGAAAATATCCTTGAGAATGGGAGCTTGTGCCAAGCTATAAACTTGGTATTGTGGACCCTTTGAAATTTTGGATAGAGTGGGACCTATTACGAGGAAAATATCTCTATGGCATGGGGTAAACCACAACAGATGAAAATTGTTGGTTGTGGAGCCTGATTATTTTCCTGATTCAGAGGTCTTTCCTTTCAGCCATGTTTATATCCAATGAAGAATTTACACCCCGAAAGAATGTACACTCCTCCATGTGGGGGAGTGCAGAGGGAGTTTACCCCCTCTGTGAGGTCCAAGGGAAAGCAGCCCCCCAGAGGGGATTCGGGGGTGAAGCCCCCAAAGGAAAAATTTCCTTGTAAATGTGTATTGTAATTTCATAGTAAATATGAACAGTTCATTATAAGGTCGCAAATATGACGGTAGAAGTTATTTTAGGGTTTTTTTCCCTAGAAGGCAACCCTCTTTTATGAGGTAAATGAATTATGGCTATGCATCATTGCGAATATTGTATTTTGAGTGAGGAGACTATGAGAGAAATAAGAGGAAGTTACAACATGTGTGTTGTAGGTTGTATCCCTTCATTTGCTAGATAATAATAAAGGAAGGACCTATTGGATTATTGAGAGGGGGGGTGAATTAGTAATAGAGAAATAATCCTTTTTAACCACAAAATGAAACTGTTATATCAATGTATCATTATCATCCAATAGTTGTAGAGTAAATAAAAAAATTAAAAAATGAGCAATCATACACATACACAATACACCAATGTTTTTACATGAAACCCAAAGCGGGAGAAAACCATGGAATGATTTTTCTTATATGTCTTTAACAATTACATTAATTGGAAGCACCAACTTCCTTTGTTTTCCAGCTGCAACTAAAAGGAGGCTCCAACCCCCTAGTTTCTTAGGATACAACCTAAAGGAAGCTCCAACTCCCCAACTCTCTGGCTACAACCCCTTAGTTTCTCAAGATACAACCTGAGGGAAGCTCCCACTCTCCAATTCTCTGGCTACATCTAGAAGGAGGCTACAACCTAAGGGAAGATCCAACTCCCCAATTCTCTGGCTACAACCAGAAGGAGGATACAACCCCCTATGTTCTCTAGATACAACTGGAAGGTGGCTACAACCACCTGTCCTTGCCCCCTCCAATGGCTTGGCGTAGAAGTAGAATGATGGAACTACTGTCACACAATCATTATAAGATATACTATTGTAAACCTATAGCAATCAACCTATAAAAACCTGTACCAATAACCTCTGCCAACATATACCATACATCAACCTCTACCTCAACCTGTACCATAAACAAATGCATCAACCATGCACCAAACCTGTACAAATAACCTGTCACAATAACATGTCCAAACAACTTGTAATCAACCTATATCATAAACAAGTGCACAACCATGCACCAACATGTACCTCAACCAAAATCCCTCATCAATTTCATCATCCAAATATGATTTGTAACTCTGTAATAGAAATTTTGTATATGATCACATACATGAAAACCTTCCTTAACTTTCACAACAAGAGACTATCATTTTCATCAAACTTTACTTTAGTCTCACATGACTAATTTTGGATTAGTCAACAACCTTAAATTGAAATAATCATAACTATGTACCTGTAATGAATAAAGACTAGAAAATAGTACACAATGTTCTTTAGTGTATTTTATGCAATTCCCGTAGGTTTCACTACTAGGAACCTCTCAGAAAAGGAGTTATATAAAAAATGGCATACCTTATTGAATTTTGGCTTATTCTAGAGAGTGAACTTGTAGAGCGTTTCCTGCACAGAATAATTGTTGTATGGATCTAAAAATGGTACATAGAATATTAAGGAATGTACTATAACCAATAAATTTGGGCTTACTAAATTTGGAAATGTTATGAAGAAGTTATGATGCTTTTACCCGAAACACTTGTTTTAGACTAATTTCAGGACTAGCCACAAACCCTATTTTCCACGGAGTGTAACTCCAAAAATACAATGACCCACAAGATGAAATTTTTATCACATCGACTTGGATATGTTTCCTCAATGACCTCCCAATTTCATGGTCTGAATCATTCTAGAAAAAACATTTTGTGAAAATGGTGAGATGACCTATAAATAACATACCTTAGAAAGCATCATCAAAAGAATTTATCCTACCTTGAATTTCAACCTTCTTTACTTCACCTTCCCTCTTTAATTCATCTTAGATATCCTTTGGTTACCTCAGTCACTTGTATATATTCAATATGCTCAAGTATGATTAAAAATGAGAGACCTTCGCCTCTTATTTATACTTTCATGTAGCTTCCTCAAGGGGTTACCTTCTAACCATCTTAACCCACTTTCCTTATTTTAGGGCTAACTCACTTCTAACCACTTGTCCACTTAGTAATTTTTCCATTAAATTTATTATTTAAATATTTTCTTTTGTATCCACTTTGACTTATAGTATACTCATCACTTCACTTCATTATTTAAATTACCTTCTAACCATCTTAACCCACTTTCCTTATTTTAGGGCTAACCCACTTCTAACCACTTGTCCACTTAGTAATTTCTCCATTAACTTTATTATTTAAATAATTTCTTTTGTATCCAACTTGACTTATAGTAAATTCATCACTTCACTTTATTATTTAAATAATTTCTTCTTTGCAACCACTTTGACTACTTTGACCTTTTGGTGTTTCTATATAACTCATGAGGGTTCTCCAACTTCACATGGCCATAACTCTCTAACCGTGAGGAGTTATGTGACGTTCCACATACCCCCATAAATGGAATGACATGTACTATCCATATAGAATAGTCTTACCTACAAATATATCAAAACTCATACCATTATCCATCAAACAAACTTGGGTCCATTACCCAAACCATTGTGCTACCAGAATTCACTATTGGACTTTCTTCAAGGTTGACATCAATGACAACCAACCCAAATAATAAAAAATATCTTGCTTTAGCATTGATGGAAACACTCTGATGCAATACTGAAGTCATATCACTCATGCTCCCCATGTGACCATCGCTCCCCCTAGAACCATGCCTCTGTGCTCTTTCTCCAAGCATTTACCTTTTCATCTGATAAATCTTTCCCCCTTTGTCATCAATGGAAAAGGTATCTTTCCATCTCAGGATGCTCCCCCTAACTAATTTTTCCTTGAGGATACTCCCTCTGATTGAACTCATCCAGAAACTTATACCCCAACCTGAACTGTCCTCTTTATGGTGCTTCCTCTTGTAAATATAAGACATATAAGATAAGCATTCAAAAGCATTCATTTTGGACTAGAAATTACTCTGAGTCTCTGGAGAAAATACTCAAAGGATTCCCTTGGAAGCATTTTTGTAAAGATTTCTACCACTTGTTATTTTGTGCCCACATATTCAACTATGATTCTCTTCTCTGCAACCTATTCCCGCGGAAAGTGATACTTTATTGGAATTTGCTTCATCTTGGAGTGCATCACTGGGTTCTTTGATATATTGATGGTGCTTGTATTATCAAAATAGATTGGAATGGGCTCATCATACTCAACCTGTATATCTTTCAAAGTTTGTCTCATCCATAGAACCTGAGTACAACATCCTACTACTGCAATATACTCTGCTTCGGCTATAGATAAAGATATTGATGATTTTTCTTTCTTATCCAAGATACTAAACACTCACCCAAGTAGAACGTTGCTCCACTGGTGCTTCATCGGTCATCAATACAACCTACCCAATCTGCATCTGTGTAGACAATATGTGATAGCTCCTTTCCTTTTGGATACCATAATTCAAACTCTTATGTTCCTTTGAGATATTTGAAAATCATCTTCACTGCTAATACATGTGATTCCTTTTGTGCTGCTTGAAATCATGCCACATGTCTAACTGCCTGCATTACATCTAGTTTGGATGTTGTCACATATAGTAAGCCACCAATCATTGACCTGTATTGCCTCTGGTCTGTATACTTTGAATCATCATATTTTCTCAACTTGCAACTGGATTGCATAGGAGTGGTAATTGGTTTGCAATATTCTATTCCAAACCTCTTTAGCATTTATTTGATATACTTAGTTTGAGAAAAACATTTCCTTGGTTGCTTTGATGTATCTGAAGACACAGAAAGAAGGATAGTTCTCCAAGTAATGAAATTTCAAATTCATTCTGCATATCCTTTGTAAATTTCTGGCTTAACCTATCATCAATCCTTCCAAAAATAATATCATCAATGTAAACTTCAATTAATAAAATTACATCTTGAGTTACCTTGATGTAGAGGTTGTTGTTTGCAATTCCTTTTCTGAACCCTTCCTACTATAGATATTTATCCAGTCTAGAGTACCATGCTCTAAGAACCAATTGTTCAATGTGGACTTTTACTTCAAGTTCCCCATTCAGAAAAGTTGATTTCATGTCCATATATGTCCATACTGTTCAAGACTCTGCTGCACAACTGTCCATAATTTTGACTCATATGCCATTGTACTATCATGAAGTACTACAACAACTGATTAATATATCATATTGTACTTTTGATAACTGAATGCATTGAATCTTTCTACTCAAATTCTGCAAGCTACACAAAGGATGGTTCTCTGATTTGTCTCAGCTACTGCATAGACTCCCTCTGTCTATTATTCATATTATCTGTGAGTCTCTAAGCCGGATGGATCAAAAAAACTCCTTCTCTGATGTGTATTCATCATCATCTTCATTAGTAGATTCATCATCTCTCTGAGCTCTAACTTCTTTCTTTCTGTCTGTGGATTCATCTTTCACTACAGTGCCTGAAAGTACAATCTCTTGAACCCATTCCTTATTTACCTGTCCTTCTTTTATTTAAATTATTTTCCAAATCTTTCTGTATCTGACATCTTTCTTTTTCTCTATATAATTTTCTTCATCTCGTTTTATTTCCAATCTTGCGATCTCCGGGACTTGGTCTTTGTTCAGCTATTCTTCGTGTTTTGAAAAACCACTGTCAACATACCAACCACGCTTCTTCTACTTAGTTTGTAGTGCGAGTATGCATTCTTCATTTCTATATTTATTCTTCTTTCTTATCCATGTTATCTTCTAAGGCTCTTGTATGTGACTGTTGTTTTTCTGTTGTGGTTCTCTAGGAGGGACTGTCATTCTACAATATTTGACCATGTGTCCAAAGTTATTGCACTTGTAGTATTCCACTTCAGTGCTCAATGATTCAAACCTATTGTAGCTTCTTATCTGTGTTTCACTAGGCCTTATTGGATAACCATCTTGTGTATGACTTTCAAATTTGTTTATGTTTCTGCTATTAGCTCTACAATTTATAGCTTTATGTCCAAAATTATTGCATGCATAACATAAACCCAAAAAGATAGTTAGATACCTGGGAGTTGAAGATCTTCTGAAAGGAGTTACTATTATGAATCCTTCTTCTTCTTGAAGCCTATTTGTTTCTATCGGTCGTTTATTCTGAAATCTAAATATTCTCGGTGGAGGAGTGCCCTTGCAATCTTCCTTGTAGGTCTTCTTATCCGCTTTGATTGTTTCTGCATAACTTTTTCGATATGTTTCTTGTTCTGTTTCTTTGGAGCTTGATCCGTTTTCTGTTTTATTGTATCCAAGTCCATACTTGTCATGATTATTCCTTTGAATGTTGATAATGTCATCCAAAACTTTTGAGTTGTTCTGCATATTTTTCTTTCGAAGATCCTTTCTCAATGTGACAATCTCTACTTCCAAATTTCCAATGATCTTGTCTCTTTCTTATAATTGTTCTTTGAGTGACTATTCAGTTATTTTATATTCTTCTATTTGAACCTTCAATTCTGTGATGATGTGCTCTAGTTCGTGAGTGTCTTCCTTCTTGTCTAGTTCTTCTTGTAGCTTCTTGTTTTTCCTCTTTTCTCTTCTTATAACTTCTATGGCAGTCAACAATTCTTCTCGGTAGTCAAATTATGCCTCTTCATATTCTTCTTCGGTGTCTTCTTTATCATAGTCTTCTATGGCCATGAATATAACTCGTTTTGTCTCATTGTCACTAAATCCATCCTCATCTAATGATGAGATGTCTTCTTTGGTACATAAGCTTTTCTTGAAAACTTTCTTTGTGGTTCCTTTTCCTTTGTATGTTTGTTTTCTATTTGAGTAATCTTCATCATTCCCCTTATTTTTCTTATTAGGACATTTGTTATAAAAATGGCCACACTAATACATATTGTAAAAATTTTGACGTTTTATTTGTGGTGTTATGGACAAAATTGTCCATATTGTCGCAAAATAGAGGAAATTTAAAAAAAAAAAGTTCATATTGCCCGATAACATCGGTCTTGCCACGTTGACGTCTCTCTTGCCACGTTAACATCGCTCTTGCCATGTTAACATCGCTCTTGCCATGTTTTCCACTGGAACATCTCTATTGCCACGTTTGTGACATAAACATTATTCTTTCCACGTTTGTGAAGATTGATGTCACAATTGCGACATTTTGGAAACTAGGTTTTCCCCTCCAACGATCACCTTAGTATGTTGACCAAGTCAAAATACTAACAGTCACTAAGGTTTTTTTTACGTCGGAAGTGCGATGTTACAAAATCTATAAATATGTTGCATTTGAAGGATGTTGCAACAAGTTTTCTATAATAACAACGTCGCTTTGGGGTCATAGTAGTTAGTGGTTAGAATGTTTTAGGGTGTGATTTTCATGTCATGAGTTATAGGGTTAAATGATTATAGTGTGTAAAGGGTTAGAATCTATTTGGGACCATC
>JZKD02S0485162.1:464705-481262 GCA_000966675.3 Picea glauca | reverse complement strand
CCTGAATACACTGTGGATCTGTGCAACAAATTTTCAATCAAGACGACATAGCCATGAAACATACACAGTGGATCTATGTGTCGCAAATAATACATACTCCATCGCAACCTGGATCGCAAAGATAATATCCAAGGTCTTCAATCTCATCGCCCAAAGTACGAATCTGACCATGTGATTACATGTGTCGAAGTCGAACATGGTAGAAACCACTTGATTACTAGTCATTGATGTATACCGTTAACAAGTACGAGGGAAATCACCATTGATGTCAATGACTCCCAAGGTACGATAGTACAATCCATCGACTGTGAATAAATGAGTTGATTTCGAACACTCGACGGAATCTCTTGATCAGGGGTCAATGATGTAAACCCACTTTTGAAAGCGAGAAACTTGCCATTGAGGCATGCAAGCTTCAAGGTATTGAATAATTTCTAAGTCTTGATTCCGGATAATATGTTGAAGTCGACAGAACAAGACTCATCACAGGAGGGCCTTGATGTATCCCCCATCAGTGACATGAAATGAGTAACAGAGTTTGAAAGTGAAACAGAGTATATGGCAATTGGACTTTGGACACAGGGATGGCCGACACGAAGTGAAAGGATAACTGCAGATGGCTAACTCAATAGAGGTTTGGAATGCTCTTGAACATATGAATGACATGACCAATGATTTGACAGCATTGACTCAAATATGACACATGGAAATACCTTGCTATCAAATCGAATGAGAGATGAATGGATTTCCCAAACTGGCTTCAAATGATAAATAGGGGGTGTCATGTTCAAGAGAGACACTTACTACCAATTAACACAAAGATGAAATATATCCCTTTCCCAAATTTTCCCCCACCATTTCTGGCAAGTACCTCTTTATTTTTACGCAATCTTCAAGAGGATCACATATGCTTGTTGATATAAGCTCATCCTTCGGACGAGTCCCTCAGAGTATTTTTAACTTACCCTAAGAAGGAGTGGTTCGGTACCATCATGGGTCTGTCAATGTTTGTTTAACGAGTCTAGAGATAGAAAACTCGAAGGTTTTTCAAGATTATAGAGTTTGGAAAAACACTCAAAAGAGAACTCTCTCAGTTCCTTTTTCGTACAATAGTCCAACGAGACCGAAAAAGGGTTAAACTATCGCTCGAAGGACGCGTAACTTCAAATACTTTAACGAGCTTGAAAATTAGCAAGATTGCTCGGCAATCTTTTCATGTTTAGAGAGTCTGAAAAGAGCTTAAAGTTAACTCTAGGGGGTTCCTTTTTCGTGTAACCATAACGAGCCCGGAAAAGAGATAAAACAACGCTCGATCACGTTCTCATATTTTTCGCAAGTGCAAGAACGGATAAAAGGCGCTCGAGGTTTCAAGTCAAAACCATAGAAAACAAATAAATTCTCACCATACCGTAAAAGTTTTTTGTCCATAATCATCCGTATTGGGTACCTGCAAGTCATTTTACTCACTTTTGTATTAGTAATTAGGGTTAAATGGGTTAAATAATGAATAAACATGAACAAAACCACTTTTATTATGGTAAAAAGTGAATAAAATAAATTCACAATACATTTTACCATATTGTTTTACCCTTTTACCATTTGAGTGCAAAAAACCTCCATTTTACCTTC
The DNA here is from genome assembly GCA_000966675.3 of Picea glauca. Classification (NCBI taxonomy): domain Eukaryota; kingdom Viridiplantae; phylum Streptophyta; class Pinopsida; order Pinales; family Pinaceae; genus Picea; species Picea glauca. The sequence goes on along the minus strand of JZKD02S0485162.1, from coordinate 479,633 downwards.
TATCTTCATCGTCGATTTTTGGGAGCTTCGGGCCATCATTCTTCGAGCCGTCTACGATGTTTTGGTAAGCTTTCCATTCTCTATCATTTCATGGTTCAAATTCATGATTTCATTGGTTAAATTTCAAGTTTTAAGTTCATTTTGAAAACCCTATGCGTGTAGAAGGATTCTTGCAGGCTACCCATACGGGGCCTGCGAGAATGCTTCATTCTCACAGGTGGGCCTAAGGCAACATGCGAGAAGTTCACACTGTGTGCCATAGGCCACCTGCAAACAACACAAAGTTCAAAAAAGTTTGTAATTTTTAGCCAATAAAAATGGTTTATCCCATGAAAGACAGTTTTAATCATCTTCATATGTTCCCCATGCAGGTTTATAATCATCATAATGGTGCTCGAATGGAGAGAACAGGAACATGAGGATGATAATGCAATCGTCGAAAATCACCCTCCGACCATTGTTTCCTTAAGAGATTGCGGTCTCTTGAAGTATTTCCACATACCGGGCATGAGAGCCCAAGTTCGATTGCTAGAACACTTAATCTGGATGTGGGATCTGGATCAGCAGGTTTTTAATGTCAGAGCTCACACATTGACGATCGACATTGAGGATATTTATTTCCTGACGGGGCTATCCAGGCGAGGGTCCTACGTCAGTTTGACTGGTAGCCGAAGGGGTGGCTTAAAAATGAGTGAGTATTGCCGGGAGTACTGCGTGCCTGAGGTTGAACGACAAAGAGGAAAAGTGGCCATTTGGGGAGTGACTGATATAACTCTCCGTACCATTCTCTTCACTATCGCTCAGATGGCAAGAAGTGTTGCCCCACATATGGCTCTGTAGAGCTATTTTCAGTATGCCATCGAGTGTACTGAACCTTGGGTCTTCAATTGGGCCGACGCAGTTTTATGCAGTCTCAAGAAACAACTGACCAAATGCAGGCGTGGAGATCTAAAACAGTTTGGTTATGGATCATTGTTGGTGTCCTTCTTCTGTGACAGGGTCCCAGTGTATAGACTTCAGGCTGAGTGGCACTTTCCAGGTCCCAGGGATCCACGAATGTTACGTTGGTGTCAACTCATGGCTAGACATGTGACAGGACCGATCGTCAGGTATGATGATCTCTTCTTCGACTGGCTTCAAGGCCAGGTGCTGATGATAAAAGATTATGCATACGCGGGTTTGGATTTCCACGGTGATCCTGACCTTGCACTTTCTGAAGATGCACAGTGGGGAGATATTGGTAAGAAGTCCACCGATTTTAATCTTTTAAATGTTTTTGTATTTTTAACATATTTAATTTTTTTTTTTGTTTTTATAGTTTAATCCAAATACTAACACCAAATTTGTATTGACAACATAGACATTGGGGCATATAGACCTGCTGGTAGTTCTCTTGTCCAAAGACGAGGAGAGGCAGCGGTAGCAATTCCACAGTATGCCGAGGACTATCTGACAGTGGAGCAGAACTTAGAGGGTTTGATGGCTGATGTTCCAGATATGGCTCTAGAGGATATTCCACGACACGATCAGCGTCACACCGTGGGAGTCTCTGCCTCTATGGGTCGCTTGCTCCGCAGAGTTGCTAGGACATTAGTGTGCTATCGTGAGCATCATTGATGTCATGATATCGTTATGTAGAAGAAATGAGCTTCAATTTTTGATATTTTGGTCTTCGGACACATTTTGTAAAAACAAACTTTGATCGTTATATATATACATGGTTTCTACCGGCTTATTTTACATTTGTGTACATGTGTTTGATTTATAAATTGTTCAAATGTGTGTCTAATACATAATTAGCTAAAGCATCTGTTAATGTATTAAGACTTCTTGGGATGTGTTGATATTCAATATGATCAAAATGTCATTCCAAGAGGCGAATTTGCAAATATACTCTTAATAATGTAGGACTTCGAATAGAGTAGACATTACTTAGCTATAACACCACTAGCTGCGAGTCAAGTCACACAACCAAACGACGAATTCCAAGAGAGATAGCATCAACCAATAACTCAATAACGGTGCTATAATCTGCGATGTTGTTGGTTTCCCACCCAAGACATACACCTCGTAAAGATATAAGCTCGTTTGTTGGGGCATAGATTGCCTAGGCAGCGGAAGCTAGGTTCCGAGTACTACGGCTAGCACCGTCGGTGAAGCCAATATAAGGTAGCGAATACTCCGACATCTAGCAATCAAACACAACGTCACGTAAGGGTAGAGACCAAATAACGTCAAACACAAAACTAAAAATAACACACACACTCAGTATGTTACATAAAATACAAGTACTTCATGCACAAATGACTCATGCATAGTAATTCTTTAAGTACAACCCATTTCTAGGTTCACCCAAAGGTACACTATCATAATCAACTAACTCATACACTCCTTTTTCCAAAACTTTGCTAACAATGTAAGGCCCACGCCACATTGGTTCGAATTTCCCAGCTCCTAAGACATATTTATCTTGTTCATACAAAAGAACAAGATCTCCTTCAGAGAAGACACGAGGTTTGACATGCTTGTCATACTGTGCCTTAACACATTTCTTCTGGGCTTCGATTACAAGAGTAGCATCACGACGAGTCTCGTCTAATCGCATCAAATACAACAGACATTCCTCTTCGGCAGAAGTATTAGGTAAAAGATCTATAGCTAGTTTCAAAGACGGTATTTCACATTCTATTGGCAGAATGGCTTCCATGCCATAAACTAATCAAAAAGGCGTAAATCCCGTGGTAGACTTAATAGATGTCCGATATGCCCACAATGCCGAAAATAACATTGTGTGCCAACTGGTTTTATGTATTCCTATCATCCGTCGAATCATAGTGATGAGAACCTTATTGATGGCTTCAACCTGGCCATTAGCCTGTGGATAATAGGGTGTTGAGCTATCATGCCGAAGGCCCAACTTCTCCGTGAATTCAGACATCATATTATTTCTAAAATGACTACCGTGATCAGTAACGATAGCCTGAGGAACACCAAATCGAGTGATGACATGGTTGAAAAGGAATAACGCTGCAGTCTTCCCACTATTATCGAATTTCGGCATTGCCTCGGCCCACTTAGTAAAATAATCAATAGCTATGATAATGTAACCATGCCCCCTGGCCGAATGAGGGTGACATGTCATGAAATCAATGCCCCATTTAGCGAAAGGACCTACTGAGACTACAGGATGAAGGGAAGCAGGATGTGACCGAATCTTCTAATTATAGGTCTGGTAGGCATGACACTTCTGAACAGCAGTAATGTAGTCATGAAACAATGAAGGCCAAAATTATCCTGCATGTAGCATACCCAAACATATGACCACCACATGCTCCAGAGTGGCAGTCATTCAAAGCTCTCTCGGCTTCCTCAAAATTTAAACAACGTCAAAACATAGAATCAATACCTCGATGGTATTGATACCAATAGCAGGGTCGATACCCGACATCTCTTCGTAACTCCATGCAAAGATATCACAAAATTCTTTAAACAAGGAAGTGTAAGTGACAATTTCTTTGGGAGAACACGAAGAACCAATATGAACATTCTCGACGATTCCAGGTTTCACTGAAATATCTATGGGTATCGTGGGCAAAATGTTATTGAGGTTCCCTTCTGCAAACACATCTCGTGTAGAGGGGGAAACCATGGATATAACCACAACGGTCGACGGAGGCGAAATCTGCTGATAATTCTCAAGAGTCTGTTGTTCAATAAACAATATGGAACGATGTTGTCCATCATCCCAAGGGGTGTCTTCCATGACAGACATTATCATCTTTTCAGTGGGAAAGATGACACGGAAAGGATCAGGAGACAACTCATCAAAAGAATAAGTAGTAGGGGTTGCCGATTGAATAGCGTTGTAATCGGACTCAATTGGACTTAATGGCATAACGTCGTCGAAACGAGCATGATCTCCAGGATTAGGGACTGTCCAAGGGTTTGCAGACACTGGAAGTTCACGAGGCACAGTAGAGATCATATTAATAGATGCAACTGATGGGCGTGGAATATTGGGTGGTGGTGGTATGGGGAAAGTACCCATTAACGACGAATCTTTTAAAATACTGACCCCAACATTCTCATAACCCGCTGGGGTTTTAGCTATGAACGACACATTGCCCGTACGAGTATCGACATTAAAGAAGGCAAGCTGATCAACCGTAACCACTTTTCCATGGTGAGGAAATTGTATGACATAGAACAGGGTTGATACCACAGCACGCATAGAATTAACCCAACTACGTCCAAGTAGAAGATTATAATCCAAGGGAGTATCGAAAACTTCCACTTCAACCTGGACGGTCTTACCTTCCAGAGTGACAGGCAACGACGGAAGAATGTTGTATGGCTTAAAATCAGATCCATTGAAGGCTCTCAAAGTATTTTGTGATTCGTTCAATGGTGGAGAGCCAATGGCTTTCCAACAAGTAAAATACATTACGCACATAGAGGCACCCTCATCAATAACAGTCCAACAAATGCTCTTGTTGGCAACAACAACTTGGATTTGAAATGCAAGTTGTGGGGGTAACCTTGGAACATGGTCGTCCAAGTCAAAGACTATCAAATTTGTATCCGTGGGATCAATTCCACCTATCGCTTTCAACAGAGCCCTTCACTGTGCAGGACAAGATTGAAGGACTTCAAGGGCAGACATTGCTGAAGGTGCTTGGGCCAGATCTTCTACAATGCTATAGTTCTGGGCTGCACGTGCATGTGGATTGAATGCCGATTTCTTAACGACACCTTTTGGGGGTGGTCGTATCACTATATCAAGGTTCGGTCGTTCGAGATGAAGAGGACCGTTTGTGGGTGGATTCGGTGGAGAGGATTGTACCATATCAGGAGGTAAATCATCAACCTTCTCCTTAGAAGGAGTATAGTCTTTAGCTCGAGTGGTAAGTGCAACATTGTCTTTCTTTGAATCACCGGTGCACATCAAAACATAATATTGTGTAGAAGTAGATGGATGATCATGGATGACCAACGAAGCCTGTTGTTGAGACAAGAAGGGTTGAGACAAGATAGTCAGAGTAGAAGGTTTCGGCGTCCCTTGAAGGAACTTAGTTACTTCGGCACGTCTCGGACAATCCTTCGTGTAGTGATCGTCACCACAGATAAGGCAAGGATAGCATGGTTTGCGTTTATCTCTATCTTCAATAGGAGGGGATTTGGTTTGCTCAGACTAATTATTGTTTTTACTCTCCTTATTCTTGCCTCTCCCCTTTTTGGATTTGTTCTTACCGGTAGGCGTAGATTGAAAAACGTTCACTTCAGAGGTTTTACCGGTGGGAGGGGCAGGAGACAGAGCATTTTGAACATTAGAAGGATTGGATTTTGGGATTGTAGTTGAAATGGAATGTGAGTGGGTATGAGTGGTCCCAATCACACCATCAAATGCATGTGAAGCAACTGGAGCAGTAGAAGTGATGGAAGTACCAGGATGGGGTAAATCGGGTAGTAAATCATACAAAGTTCTTGTTTGCGAATAAACAAGATCAAGATATTGAGCACGACTTATAGCCCGCTCTTCAGTGACAACACCACCCATAGCAATGTCTTTACCAATTTTGTTTACAAAAGATTTTGTAAACCATTCTGCCAGTAACTGATCAGGAAGTTCAAGTTTAATGAGGCGTTGCCTCCTTCTCCACTCATGAATGTGATCAGAGATATGAGTGCTCTAACTCTGTTTGAAGGAGGTTAAAATCTCAGTCCCCGTATCGTAACGGATCGGTAACTGGTAATGTGTGAGAAAGGCCATTGCAAGGGTGTTGAAATCCGAAAAGAAACCCCGTAGCAATTCAATGTACCACTTCGCAGCCAAACCGGTAAGGGTCCGTTGAAAAAGATGCAGCCGAATGGAGTCATCCATTAGTGAATTGGATGAACACCATAAATGAAAATTCATGACATGGTTGTTGGGGTCCTCTCCTACCTTACCATCAAATTTTAGAATATCTTATGGGAGTTTAGCAGGAATAGCCGGCCATTGGGGAGAGTGACGAATAGGATCATTTAGAATCCTAGTCAAATCTGGCAAATCCAAGGTAGAAACAAAAGGCAACTATCGGTTTACTTGTGGATACTGATGGCTTTGGGGTGGAAGCCCCGTTGGCAGACCAGTAGGAGCATAAGCAGACTGTCCATAAAGGGAAGCTCCAGGTTGGTTCAATGGTGGCTGGATAGGGTAGTAGCCCCAAGGATTGTAACCTTGAGTTTGGGTAGGGACCTGAGATTAGGAAGTTTGATCCGAACCCCAAATAGGATTAGTCACACCTGGATATGCTTGGCCTACAAGAGGGACTGTTGCTTGCCCCCCAGCAAGAGGTACATTTCGTAAAAGCTGTTGCCAATACTGGGCCAACTCAGGAGGTATGTTTTGTCTGAAAGGGGATGTTGGTCCTCCTACCGTAGGTATAGTTCCACCCGGAAGTTGTGTACCAACCGTAGGTTGTGTGGTAACTGCGTTGTGTCTAGGAAAAGGAAAAGGAAATGTACTACCCTGTCCACCAACAGGAATGTGCAAGTTTGGTGTAATAGTCGGAATAGTGTTACTAGCATTAGGATTGCTAGTAGGAAACTGAGGAAGTGTCGGGATGAAACCGGGAATAGGATGCCCAGGAAACTAAGGACCACCTGGAGAACCAGCAGTGGTTTGTGGAGGTGTTGGATGAGTAACATTCAGCGTACGATTCAATGCATGGTAACCAGGGGGTAAATTTGGATTGACCTCAGGCGGTAGCTGGGTATTGATAGGGGAAAGAGTCGTTGCTGGAATCTCGGTTTGGACACTTGTAGTAATTGTGAGATGAGCCATCTCAGGAGGGAGAATAAAATGATAAGTGGTAGTCTCTGGTGTAGTTTCTGGTTCAAGAGACATAGGAGGGTTGATTTCGTAAACTGGGGTTGATTCAGTACCAAACAAAACTCGTCAGAAATCATCCGAACAAAAAGGATTTCGTTCTACTACACCGTGAGAAGGCCCAGCGGTTGATTCAGAGGATGTAACAAGAGTTTCTTCAGAAGGATTTAATCGTCTAGCAGGTCGTTCACCACGACGAATGTGGTAATCCTCTATAGTATTAGTAATTCAAAAATCGGCAAGAGGATCAGTGGTCTCTACTTGTGGAGGTGGTGTAAAAACTTCTGGGACGTCACTTATGTCCACGTGCGGTAGAGTAACAAGAGGAATTTCACTCGGATGAGGAGAGTCCTCAGAAGTACCCTCAGGTGTTGTTGTGTGCAAAGGTTGTGAAGTTTCCGGATGTTCTGGAGACAAACCTTGCATCCTATGTGAACATCGTGGGGGAGCAATTGTAAACAAGTAACAAGCTCCTCAACAAAAATCCTATGGTCAACTACGAGAAATCAACAACACACACTAGTAAACAAAATCTAGAAGCAATCACCAAGAAAACAATACCTTCTAATATCGAAGCCACTAGTTGGTGATGAAATTCAACGTCGCAACAACGAGACGAGAAGGGGCGGGGCTAAGGTGGAAAAGTTATGTTGATGACCTGCTTAACAGACTTATGCCCTGGTGAAAGATCCCACACATAATCATGGGTATACCCTCCAAGGAGCCCGAGTGAGTTTTATCAATGTCGATTCTAGGTACCATGAAGACTTTCCCCTCCACAGTCACCTTGGGTAAGTACCTAGAGAGATAGGCCACTAAGGTCACCACAGACAATAGTACTGCTTGGGGAAACAGTCGTCAGTCTGATCCACACGCAAGGGCAGGGTATCGAGCCCAAAACCAACTCAAAGGCTTCCACTCATAATTGTGGGTATACCTCGGAGTGATACCCGTAATACGTGCAATCTCTACACTGATGTCAACAAAGCAGGTTAGTATCTCTGCCAACACCAATGCGACCTAATGCTTGACCCTTGTGTTAGAAGGGCTTCCTAGGACAATATGTGGCCAATGGAATTTTACACTCCCTAACTCAAGATACTATTGTGTGTTTTTGAGCTTTTGGAGAGTGTGTCTCTCTTCCTACTCCAAAGCACTAGCCTAGCTAAATGTTGGTGTAAAAGATCCCTAGAAAAGAGTTACTAGATCAATTTTAATATTATGCAATGTTTTTAATGGATTTTATTTACTCAAAGGCAACGGAAATGAAACTCATGATGTGTGACTCTGACCCAAATAATGCAAGGATATGATGAAATATAATTCTTTTCATTCGATGAATCCTAGTTATGGGAGAGAGAGAACAATTTCCGAATCAATCTCGATACTACAATGCAAATGCAATGCTCAATTTCCTTTCAGATACCAATGCAAACAATCATGAATCAATGAGAAATTCGCTATATATGTCTTTTTCCAAAACTTCAATACTCTAAAACTTTGATTTTCAATGTTTTCGCCAAAGCAAAAAACAAAACTTGAAAGAAAACATGTGGTTCACTTTCCAAGAAGAACTTTGATGACAGAGAAAAGAAAATCAAAACAGCAATACCAAACAATCAATGACAACCCAACCAAAACTTTCAATGAAAGTAAGAACAAAAAGCAAAACAAGGAGTTCCTCAATGCAAATGAAAATTGTCCTTTCGAACTAACAATCAAACGAGAAACACCCAACACTTAACTTCCAATCAATCACTGATTCTTATCCAACACGACAGACTCAACTCTAGAAATCAGAGAGAAGAAAAATGCCAATAAAAGCTAAGAGATGAAAGTTAAGTTACCAAAGAAAGAAAAGCTTAGAAACCCTAGATCAGATCCAACAAGCAAATTAAAGAAAAAGATATGTAAGCTAGTGATTCAATGTGTCAAAAAGATGTAAATCAACCTTACTGAGCAATTGAAAAAGTCAGAACTTGAATTCAAAAATTTCAAAAATATGTTCGCAGGCCAGTGTGTAACACAGTGCGAGAAACAAGTGTTCTCGCAGGCCACTGTGATACAAAATACAAACTATTCGCACTGGAATATATAAGCAGAGTGCGAACCTCAGTGGTTCTCGCAGGCTGTCAATGGACACAGTGCGAGAATCCCTGAAACTAATGAAAATTTTGAAAAATCAAGCAAAATCCAAATTGGCTTTTAGACCCAGAAGGTCTCTCAGGGTATCTTGAGTACTCAAACACTGACAAATCAGAAGAAAACGACAAATAGAGAAAATGGCCACAGAAAATTCAAAACCATAAAGACAAAAGGGATAAGTTCCCCAGTAGAGTCGCCAATTTTGTTTCAGGATAAATTTGTGAGTGCGGACATAGACCAATCTCCCTAGATCCACCTGGATCTAGAACAAAACTGGACAAAATAATACACTTTCCCTAGACTTAACCTATTGAATGAACTAAGAAGTAAATATTGTGGACATACCTTATGAACGCTTTCCTTATCTATATTGTTCCAAGCTTCGCTCCAATGCTCTCGCACCCTTCAGATCAGAACAGTACAAACCAATCAAAGTAAAGGAAGATTAATATATTCAATGGCTAGTCTATACATATGATCAAGGAATTATGTAATAAAGTGACATCATCTTTATGGGAAAGGGACATATTACTGTATTGAATTAATTGAAAGTGAAACTTACAACCTGAGCCTTGATGTCGTAGGTCTCCTTTCGATGGCTCCTAGATCTGACACACAGACTTGCTCATGCATGAAGAAAATCAACCACATATGATGACCTCGTTGTTGTGTCTTGTTGCTATAGCATCAGTCCTCCATACAGTCTTGCACTAATTCTCCAATCAATCTCTTTCTAGTTTTCTTCTAACCTTTTCCATGAGCAATCTCTTCAATATATAGGAGAAGATAGATTAGTTACTAGGATAGGGAATGATCCCAAGATATCTGGAATGCCAGTACTTGAACAACCCTTCGAATGCCAACTCACCCTTCTAGAAGATTCCCTTCTAGAAGGTTTGAGATTTTTATCTTTTTCCTCTTTAAAATCATGTTCGCACCCTAACCATGAGTACAGTGCGAGAATTTTTCACTCTAGCTTGAGACAGCCTGCGAGAATCAGGCATTCTCGCAGGAGAACATATAGGTAGCTTGCGAACATTCTTGAAAACATGATTTCTGGAGCTAGACAAGTGTAACTTTTCCCAGAAAATTGTTCTTAGTGAAGAGTTTGATTCTCCATCATCATGACATTATCATGACATCATCCCGATGACCAAAAATGTGGATAACAATTATAAAATCATGATGTGTAAAGCTTATAACAGGTCTGTTCAACTAGTTTTCCAATCATTGATTCATTTCACTGGAAGCTTTTTATGTTTTAACTTTTAAAATGTTCACTATCATTGTAGACATCATTCAAATTTAGTTAGAAAAATTACAACCAAGTAGAATCATTAAAAGGGGGTGGCCACTGAGAATTTGATATATTTTATGGCTATTTGCTATTTGTGAATGAAGCTGAAGTTTCTCTTTTTCTCTATCTATTTCTCTGATGATTTTGTTCATATTCTATGAGTTCATTGATAAAAGGCATGCTTTACTTGTCAATTGTTTCACAGTTAAAATTTGATATCCTATTTAAATTTTGTTGCTGTTAATGACTCACTGTCAGAGGTCAAAGTCTTTTCTATTGGGAATAAAGTGGAAATTTAGGAGCATTTCTGATGCCATGTGCAGTTGTTCACTTGTGCTTTTTATAGGACTGTAGGATGAATCATTATAATCTCTCTGCCATACGTGTAAGCTTCTATCTAACAAGGGTTGTGTTTTGTTGACATAGGTACGATGTAGCTTCATTTGTCACACACAGAATGTTCGAGTCTGGTGATCCAGTAAGTATTGTCTGCTACTGGAATTTTTTCAAATGATTAGGTGTCTACTAAAATGAGTTAGTTGTGGCTTCCATTTTTGTTTTTGTATTTTCTGAATAGTTGGCATAATTCACGCTTTTGTCAGCTTCTGCTGTAAGTTTATGTTTGTCTGGAATATCTCTGCTAAGCAGTAGATAGTAGTGATCATCTTGAAATCTTTTATATTCTTCATTTTCTTTTATTGCTTTCGTGCCTGAAAATTCAACAACTTTTCCATTCTTTTCAGGAAGTCCGTGTAAGGTTTGCTGGATTCGGTGCTGAAGAAGATGAATGGGTCAATGTGAGAAAGTGTGTGAGACATCGTTCTCTTCCTTGTGAATCTTCTGAATGTGTATTAGTGCTGTCGAGAGACCTCATACTCTATTTTCAGGTACTGTTTTAAAAAATCTTCATATTGTTCTGCCTTAGAAGAAACTATGCACAATCACATTCTCGACTTTATTATAAGACCTTTTCAATTTTTTAACCCATACTAATATTCCTCAATATTTTCTTGAATTCTTCCAGGAAGGTAAAGAACAAGCACTATACTTTGATGCCCATGTCTTGGATGCCCAAAGAAGGAGGTATGATGTGCGGGGTTGTAGGTGTAGGTTCTTGGTTTGATATGACAATGACCAGTCCGAGGTATATTTTTCGTGCACTTTATGGAGTAGGATTTCTTTTCTCAATTTCATGCAGATGCCAAGGTCTCTGTCCCCAAGACGTGTTTATATTATTAGCATTAAACCAAGGTACCTCAATAGACCTTTCAGGATTGCAGTTCCATATCTGTAAGGTGATGGGGCTCTCCTAGAAATTTCCCTACTCATTCTTTCTGAGACCCGTAAATGAGTTCTCAGTTAAAACTCCCTTCAGATGAAAGTATGTAGGAAAAAGATCCTTATCAATATCACCTTCAACAAAATCTTATTCTTCTTCTAACCCCACCTTGCATTATCGCAAATTGGTTGCAGTCCTCGTGAATGTTGTTTCACATATTAGCACTCTCTTTTTGTTTTCTTCATTTTAACTGTCTGAAACTATCCCTAATGTTCCTCCTCCAACTAAACACCTCTCACTTCATCCTCTTCTTTTTGGCCACCCTCTAAAGATTCGTACAAATTCAAAGCACCACCACTTTTGTAATGGAAAGGCCAAGTCAATAAAATACCAACATACTCTAGTTTCACTACTTTAGTATATCACTCCTTAGTTTCAATCTTCAAACAGATACACACAGAAATAGATACTCAGTTATTCCAGCTTTTGATACCTTTACAAATTTTTCCATGGAAATTTCTATCTCCCTAGAAGTTACCCCACGAAAATTCTAATGGCAGATTTCAGCAGAGCTATGTTGCACTGGTTTTCAGGACGGGGGAATGGTGAGGACAGGGGGAACACATCCTTGGGATGGCTAGAGAACACCCCCAAATTTTTCATGGGACAACAATAATCAATATATATATATATATATATATATATCTTAAAAAATATAAAAAATTAGAATTCACCATAAACATTGGTAGTTGCTTGTCAGCATAGTAGTCTGTACGATATAGTATTATGCATAGACCTTACACTTATCAGTTCTGAAAAAGATCAAGCATTAAAAAAAAGGCCTGAGTTACATTCCATTATTGGCACCTGGACATGAGAAAAATGCACTTTAGCTTTAGGAAACTTAAGTGTATATATTTTCAATTTGCAAAGGTCCATGAAGGGTCTGTGAAACAAATGCCTGTCCCTATAGCAGCTCTTCTTCCTCGTATTTCTTTTTTATGATGATTATGTTAAAATACATTCCCTTCTCAATAGGTTCTGCAGATGATTACAGCTATGTTGAAAACCACTACAAAACACTTTGGGATATACATGCATGCATTCTGTAAAGAGATTAGATTCATATTTAGAGTATGTGTAAACACGACTTATCGTTCTTTTGGCTTGTCCGTTTCACCAACATAGATACTCTGTAGAATAAAATTAAACTAGGTATCTATAATTACAAATAAGTTGAGCTCGTGCCTCTTCAACCTATTTGTTAACTGGTTACAACGCTTAGTTAGATATTTCAGCAAACAAAATCCATAGCAAGTTGAATATAAACCTTGCTTATTTACAAGAGTCTACAAAGCACTAAACTATCTCCAAACTGCATCCATTAACAAGAAATGCCAAAATGAAATAGTACTTTGCAGATCAACACGCCTACACAACACTCAAGTCCATTCCTCTGCCCATACAATGTAGGTAACAAAAACACTCTCTGGCTCTTCTTTTCATGTGCAAATGCAACACTTTTCATGACATCTATCTGCCCATTCAACTTAGAACTACATGCCAGCAAGGGATGATGCAATTGGTGGGTGATAAACATTGTGAAGGCTGTAACATTCAGCCCAGAATTGATTGTTTTCCTCTATGATTTGAGTGATTCACCAACCAACAAATGAGCCAGGGAAATGGCTGTAGCTAACGATCCACTCAAGGAGTGAATTTGTTTGGAGCTAACGAGTCACTAATAGACCAACATTTTTTTCTCTAGCTCAGGAATACCATGCTCAGCAGTTAGGAAACCAGATATGTTATGCCCAAATGTATGGCTGAGCAATGCAAAAGAACACCATGCCCAATTCAAAAACATAATCAAATGTGGTTGGAACTACACTTGAATGGATTTGTGTTATATCTTGAATCTGAAGAAACAATGGACAGCGAGATAAGGAGTGTGGCACAAACACCATCCCAATTTAAAAACATAATCAAATGTGGTTGGAACTATACTTGAAAGTATTTTCATTGCAGCTTGAATCCAAAGAACTAGTGGCCAGCGAGACAAGGAGTGTGGCACAGTCAGAACACACATGGACTCAATGTAGAGGGTTCTAGGAAATGGTTCACCCAACGTTCAATTAAACAGGATCGTTGTAGTCCATTATGTACACAACTAGAGTCACCAATGAGCAAGGTATATGGATGAATAACTGTGGCAAATGGTTTACCTAACATAAATTGCACACCAACAAAATACCCTACTAAAATTGACCCAGTGATCTAGCCAATAATCAAACCCATAAAGTGATGACAATGTTGTGGGAATTGAATTGATTAATAAAAGTTTGTAATCAGTTGAGAAATAGACTGTAGGTGAATTGGTTTAGAGTGCCAAAATAAAACCCAGGGATTCAAGAAGTCATATATTTGCATCTAATATCCCATCCAAATGATTAATTTTGCAATGGAGTAGAGCTGTGGGAATAGAAATGAAATAAACCACATGAGAGAAACCACCAGTAAGAGTTCATATCTACCAGTTATCTTTAGGGGACCTGTAGTGAATAGAGGAAAATCAATGGCATTGTAGTAACTAAATTAGAAAGACGAAACAGCCAAGGAAGAGCACAATTTTACTTGTACAAGGTCTGATGTTCTCCAACCCTCATGAGTTTCTTTTAGAAGGAGAATGTGAACTGCTACTCTTACCACTAGGACTGATTTTCCCTCCTTTTGCAAGCCTGTGAAACCATAAAGAGACATTTTTAATAGGGCATCTACAAGGGATTAACTAGTTAAATCAATCTGAGGTGCACCTTCTTGGACTCCGACTCCTTGAAATTTTCTTGTCTCCCCTAGGAGAATGCTGCAAAACAAGAAATAAAGACACATACATCAGACAAACATTATCATAATAGGGTATGCAACACCTAGATGTATTCTAGTGAGAAAATTTATGCACATAATCATCCACACAAGATTTTTTAATATCTGCCCCATCCAAAATCTCCAAAAAAATAAAGACAAAGTGATGCAACCATCATTAAAGTAGATGCAGGAAATAGATGAAGGCGATTTTTATCTTTCTTCTTATTAAATCTCATTTGATGTTTTATTTATTTTATTTGGGTTGACGATTAAATCTTCGCAGTTAGAACACTATCATTCTGGTGGTATTCGATTAAATCCCAATCTGTATGAAAATGGGAAGATCTGTCTTAGTTTTTTAAACACATGGACAGGCAGAGGGAATGAAGTTTGGGACCCCTTGAATTCAAGCATCCTTCAAGTCCTTGTTTCACTTCAAGGTATTGTACTAAATTCAAAACCTTACTTCAA
>JZKD02S0485162.1:407970-423045 GCA_000966675.3 Picea glauca | reverse complement strand
CCCATGAGGTTTTCCCTCTTTCCTCACTTTATTTTCAGTGTATCTTTTGTATTTGGGTACCTAACATGGCCTCATTGTCGGGACCCATTCTTTATTTTCACCATAGTGATGTTCAAGGGGGGGTGTTGGAGTTACTTCACACACACCTAGGATTTATTTTTCCTAAGGTTTTTCCTTTTTTATTATTCATTATCTAGTCTCATATAATTTAGGGGAGAATATTCCACCTGGAGAATATTTTCTTTCAGTTGACACTTCAGTTTGACTAGTTGATTTGAGTTTAGATGATGCATTGATTTTGTCACCATGCAACATTGGTATCATCACCATGATAATTCTAACTTGCCCTGGTATCATCACCAGACTGGTGCATTAGCCTTAATTCCCTGAGTTACCTCCTCACTACTCTCTGTTCAGTGAGTTAACTGAAGACTAGTTGACTAATTAACTCAGCTAGGTGGCAATTCACTCTTGTAACTGCCTGAGAGACTAGACTAGGTGGGTGTTCACTCCCATAACTATTGGTGTGTGTCCAGATCACTCTAGACCACCACTATGGCTCATTAGTTACTCATGCATCCTATATATATTGTAAATTATTCACTCTTTGAGTGTGGAAAATGGTTAATGAGAATTCTTTCATTCTTTTTATCCTTCTTCTTCTTTCTCCAATTCTCTCTACAAATGTGTGTATTATTGTTTAGCTAGATCTATTCTGTGCAGGTTCAACACATTTAAAATACACAATACACCAATTTTTTTACATGTAAACCCAAAGTGGGAGAAAACCACGGAACACTTTTTCTTATATGTATTGAAGAATTACATTCATTGGAAGCACCAACTTCCGTTGTTTTCCAGCTAAAACTGGAAGGAGGATCCAACCCCCTAGTTTATCAGGATACAACCTAAGGGAATATCCAACTCCCCAATTCTTTGGCTACAACCAGAAGGAGGATACAACCCCCTATGTTCTCCAGCTACAACCGGAAGGTGGATACAACCACCTGTCATTTCCTCGTTCAACTTCCCTGACGTATAAGTAGAATGATGGAACAACTGTCACACTATCACTATGATATATACTCCTGTACACCTATACCAATCAACCTACACCAAACAACCTGTACCAATAACCTGAACCATGCATCAACCATGCATCAACATGTACCTCAACCTATAATCAACCTATACCATAAAAAAGTGCATCAACCATGCACCAACCTGTACCAAACAACCTGTATTCAACTTGTACCATAAACATGTGCATCAACCATGCACCAACCTCATCAACTATACACCTCATGTATGTGCCAACTCATCAACTACTTGTCTCACATGACTAATTTTGGATTACTCAACAACCCTAACTTGAAATAATCATAACTATGTACCTGTAATGAATAAAGATATGAAAATAGTACACAATGTTATTTAGTGTGTTTTATGCAATTCCTCCAGGTGTCACTACTTGGAACCTCTCAGAAAATGATTTATAGAAAAAATGGCATACCTTGTTGAATTTTGGCTTATTCTAGAGAGCAAACTTGTAGAGTGTGCCCCACAGGGAATATTTGTTGTATGTTTCTAAAAATTGTATACAGAATAATACAAACTGTACTCTAACCAAAACATTTAGTATTACTAAATTTGGATCTGTTATGAAGAAGTTATGACATTTTTACTCGAAACACTTGTTTTAGACTAGTTTCGGGACTAGCCACAAACCCTATTTTCCATGAAGTGTAACTCCAAAAATACAACGACCCACAAGTTGAAATTCATACCAAAGCTACCTGGATATGTTTCCTCAATGGCCTCCCAAGTTCACGGTCTGAGTCATTCTAGAAAAAATGTTATTGTGAAAATGGTGAGATGACCTGTAAATAACATACCTTATAAATCATCATCAAAAGAATTTATCCTCCCTTGAATTTCGGCCTTATTTACTTCACCTTCCATCTTAAATTAGGCTTAGATATCCTTTGGTTACATCAGTCACTTGTAGATATTCAATAGGCTCAAGTGTGATTAAAATGAGAGCCTTGCCTCTTATTTATACTCTCCAAGTAGCTTCCTTAGAAGCATTGTTGGCCCTTGTTTATGGAACAAAGCAAAGATTAAGGAAGAAAGGCAAAGTACAATCTGTGTGGAAGGCACATTAACTGAGATTGGGTCGAAGTGGTCAAAGAAGAAGAAAATACGGAGCGAAGTAAGGGAAAGCAAGTCATTGACCAAGAAGATCGAGAAAGATATATTAGCAAAGAAGATGGATTGTGGACAACTCAGCAAGATGAAAAAGACATCAACGAGTGCTTGGAGCACCTCACAAAAAAGACAGAAAAGACAAGCTAGCAAAGCCTTGAAAATATGGGTCAAGTGGACCCAGGGTTTTAGACACCTAGGGTTTTAGCATCTAGGGTTTTGACACCTAGGCTTCGGTCTAAGATTGTATGAAAGTCATTGTAATGTATAAATAGAGGTTGAGAAGAGTTGAGGAGGTTGGTTAATGTTTCTTGATTGTTGTTATTGTTGAGAGAGAAGTATTGTGTTGTATGAGATTCTGTATTTTGGATCTTCAGCTGGGTGGGAATATCAACCCTACAGTTGGGTGCACAAGGGGGGAGAGAAAGAGAGAAAGAGAGAGAGATCTGCAATCTAAGTGTGCAGATAGAAATGTATGTTTCCATCTTAACATATCAAGAAACACAGTTCTGTGGACGTAGCCCTAAGGAGAGGGTGAACCACATATATCTTACTATTCTGTGTGATTGATGTTGGATTCTTTGTCATTTGGTATGCTGTTATTGCATTACTATGTTAGATCTGAGATATAACTTGTGAGGTGAGCTTAAGAGTGGTAAATAATATCTATTTTGTTGTGTGTTACTGTTCTGGATTCACTTTGCATTTCTTCTAGTTGTAGACGCCTATGTACTGCAACCCCCTATCGCTACTTTGGGTGAGACCACATCTACTCCACAACTGTTGCCGAAAGGGCCTGTAGTTAGGTCTTGTTGGTGCGTTGTTGGAGTTGAACCCTGGGTATTCCCCTATGCCAACAAATGGTTCTGTTTCCGGGACCAAGATCTTCCTGAGGGAATTTCAAGGTGGTTTCCATCGAACACAGAGATTCAGAAGTGGATAGAATAAAAAGAGAGGGACTTCACTAAAGCTCAAAGCAAGAAACCTAGCATTAGTACAAAGGATTGGTTGGGAAGGTATATCTTTACTGATATACACAATATTTTCTTTAGAGGAATTCATAAGGAGTTATACGAGTGGTTAGCTAGATTAGTAGATACCTAGTTCGAAATCAAATCTAGCCCACCTATGAATTGGATGTCGACACTAATCAAGAAGGTAAAGAGAGTTGATAACACCATGTCAAGAGTAGTAGACCATTGGTTTGATAGCAATATTGGAGGGTACATTACTGATTTTTCTATTAACAAAGTAGAGTCATATATCCAAGAAGAGAGATATTTCTTTAAGGGACCCAGAGGAAAATTTTTACACTTTTTGAAGTTGAAGATCAAGATGATATTGCATGAGAAAAACATCTTGAAGATACAGTAGTCGGTTGGATAAAAAAGCTGATGTTCAAGAACTCAGACAGCGACAATGACATAGAGGTTGGACACACCCATAGTGGGAGATCTTTTAGAGAAGTTCCTCTTGTGAACATGTTTGAGGAGAATCATGAGCCACTAGCTCAGGATGAAGGGTTCTACAGTGGATAAGAAGAAGAACTATTGAACGAGGAGTATTCAGAGTCTTCTAGGGCAAAGGGACAAAATACAGAAGAACCTCGCCGAGAAGAATCAGTAACTTCAGGGACTGCACCTACCGTCGAATTAAGTACTATCACTCCTCCTGTTGTTTTAGCAACATTAAGTAACCAGAGTAACCTAAGTTATTAGAGCACTCAGAGAACTGGTATAAGCAGTTAAGTACCTATTCAGTCAAGAAATCTAGGAAGATCTATGGAAGATGAGATGAGGTTACCAACCTTTATGGGAGATGGAAATGAAGATCCTGATCAACATTGGTTCCTATGTGAAGCTGTATGGAGTATTGATAATTTCCATGACGAAGTTGTTAAGAGAGCCCAATTTAGTACTACCTTGAGAGACCATGCACTGAGTTGGTACATGAAGTTTGTTAAAGGATTTGCACAACCTAAATCATTGTGCATTAGAGAACTAAAAGAAATCAAACAGAGAGTAGTTGAACTTGTGTGGGAGGTTGATCATAGGTTTAAGACCTTGATAGGCCATTTGAGTTTTTAGATTCTAGACGAACAAAACAAAGAATGGTTTATTGCTGCCCTCTTGCCACACATAAGATTTCCTCTGATGCAACAAAAGGTTTCTTTACAAGCCGAACCACTAGAGATCACCATGAAACTAGAATCAGCCCCTATGGGAGAATCTAGCTCAGGTATAAGTCAAATTTTGAGTCAGCTAACTAGCTTATCTCTGCAGGTCGAATATATGAAGAAAGAAAAGGGAAAAGATAAAAGAGAAGACATATGGTGTATCAGATACAAATCAGAGGGCCATGACAAGGAGCATTGTCCCCTATTTATTGATTACTTGGACTCTGGAGCTCTTAACCCTTTGAAGTAGGTTACTCTACCTTGGGGTGAGGTAAGCAGGAATAGACATCGCCCTAGTGAATTTTATTACATGAAAAAATATGTCCAGACGCCTACAAATATTTACTACACATTCTATAAATCTATGGGGCACGATGACAAGAACTGTAGGGCTTATGAACTCTTGCATGAAAGGTCAAGAGATACATATATGATTCAAGGAGAGATGTAGCAGGAAGGAAACACTACGCAGTTTAATTTCCGAGGAAGAGGAAACTTCAACCCTCGCAGTGGATTTAGAGGAAGAGGACGAGGAGGAGGCATGGGTCGAGTTCGAGGCTAGATCATTTGTTATAACTTCTCCCAACCAAGTCATTTTGCAAGGGACTTTCAGAACCCTTGTACTACTAGTAGCTACTACAACACATTTGAACATGTGATCGAAGACTGTCCAACATTGCTAGCTAAACTTCAGGAAAGACACAGTGGAAACCGACAAGTACAATTAATATCAGCAGAACCTCACAAAGAGGATCCCAGAGTCATTATTATCATGAGAGGAGGCACTGCTATAGGAGAAGATAGGGTGACACTAGAAAAGAATACAGAGGGATCGAGGGTCAAAAGAGTTGCAGAGAATACACAATTGTTTGATCTAAGGGAAGAGAAGCAAACCTTTGAAGAGGCAAGAAGAGAATTCATACGAGAACATGCTTCTTCATCGAAGTCACAACCAAAAGTGAGACAATGTGGAATGCCTCTGGCATTCGATCAGTCTGCATCACCTGGAGAAGGAAAAGAGGTAAGAAAGCTTGTAGGTTTCTTGTATACATTTATTAATTTAATTAAGGATGAAAGAGCCATACAAGAACTACAAAACTTGATCATACAGTATGATATAAGAAGAATATACCCTATGCTAAGTAGGGTTGTGAACCAAGTATAAAGGAAGAGGAGAACAAACAAGGAACTACACCTTAATGTTCAGATTGGAGACTATGACATAGATTATGTGGTCCTCGACTTGGGATCAGAAGTCAATGTTATGATGAAGTAGACCTAGGCACTAATGGGAAAACCTAGGTTGATTTAATCCCCTATCAAGCTCAATATGGCTAATCAACAGACAATTAGTCCCTTTGGAAGACTGGAACATGTCCTTGTGGACATCGATGGGGTAAGGACGTTTGCAGACTTCGAGGTGATCGAGATAGTTGATGATAGTTGTCCTTATCTTGCACTATTGGGAATTTATTGGGCTTTCAACAATTTGACTGTTGTTGAACTACAGAAGAGACGAATGAAATTCGAAGGTGATGGCCTCAGGGTCATTGCACCTCTTGATCTTGATGAAGGTCGCAGATAAATAAAACCTATCATAGAGGAAGACCGTGCTTATGAATTGGAGAATATTTACAAATTGACAACAGGATTACATTAATCCTGCAACAGATGGGAATTTGAGTTTGTGAAGTGAAAGCACATGCTCATCAGATTCAGAGGAAGCACTGGAGAATTGGAAGAACAAAATGTATGAAGTTTCTGCGCAGAGGTGTGCCAGACTAATCCAGATTATTTTCGGCACGAAATGAGAGAGGAGATATAATAAATAAATGCATAGAGATATCATGGATATCCAATAATATAACATAAATGTATCAGATATGAAACCATAAACACAGAGATACAGTAATACACGATTTCTATTAATGAAAGAAATGTACAGAGACTGTAAAAATACAAAGTGAAAGACTCGCTAGAATGGTGGTAGCTTATCTCTGAGAAGAGATGTGACGACTACTTGAATTCACAAGAAGGTGATTACAATGAGGCTCTGAAGGCATTTTTACAATAAGAGGGAATGTCAAAAACCCTAGACATCCAAAAACCTAACCCTAGGAGATGAAGCGCCAAAAGTCATGTGGGCCTCATTTGGGTAAGTTAGTACATCAACTTCTCGGGGTCGTAATGTTTGCATACGATCTCCATTTTAGGTGTATGATAGCCTGTTGGAAAGGTATCATCGAGGAGATTCATTTTAGATGAAATATCAAAGGAACTTTGATATTTCAAATTTTTTTCCCAAAAAAACATTGTTTATGGCCTCAAAATGGCCCCGGAAGTTAAAACCTGCTAAAAATAGTAAATTACCAAAATTGCCAGAAAACTATTTTGAGCCAGTTGGAAAAGGTGGGTGGCCACCAATGTCCACCTGGATCAATCCTCCTTCCTTAGGAAGAAATGGTCTCCATTGCATTGAGTGCCCAGGGGAGAGGAAAAAGCGTTTGTTGAATCTCAATCTTGGTGAGTTGCTTGGTTTGTTGGAGACGTCGCACTGCTCAGTTTGTGGAAGTTTGTCACGAACCTGTTGAGGCTGAGGATGTTCAACAAGTCGAGCTACATGAGAGGACAATGCGCATAATGAATCTTTGTGATTTGTTGCAACCTTTTTGACCTACTTCTGTTGGATAGAAGGTACCTGGGGCGAGACTGTAGTGGTTGCAGTGTCCTTTTGTTCCCCTTTTGAACAGATTGTGAAGAAGCCGAATTTTGCAGTATGAGATACTACCTTGCGACACTTTTTTGGTGGAAAAATAGTTGGAACTACCTCTGTTATTCTGTAGAGGTGACCCCCCAAAGTAACAATGACATTGCAGGGTTGAGACTCATAAACAACATGGCGCTTCCACATATATGGTTGTCCCAAGAGAAAATCACAAACATCCAGAGGGGAAACATCACATAGTACCTCATCCTTGAAGGATTGGATATTGTATGACAATCAGCACTGTTGGTTGACACAGAGATCTCATCCTTGGCGAAGCCACCCGATGTTGTATGGTTGTGGGTGTGGTGTTGTTGACAATCCCAACTGTTTGACAACATCTGTTGAGATGAGGTTCTTATGTCTTCCACTATCAACAATAAAATGCATCAGGGTCCCCTTCACCCACATATGTGAATGAAAAAGGTGCTCCCCCTCTTTAGGATCTATTGGTTCTTATGGTTGAATTGTTGCGGTCATGACAATAGCAGTGGGGTCTGCGTCAATGATCTGTCCTTTACTAATATTTTCATAATCAGATTATGAATCAGGGTTCGACTCCTTGTCTTTAATATCAGCCACCAATGATTGTTTTGAGCGACATTCATCGGTGTTGTGCCAAGGGATTTTGTGGAAATCACACCATTTTCCAGTGTCCTTCTTTGTCTTCCCATGACCCTTCTTTTCTTGTGGCTTGGACTGGTTTTCAGGAGACTATTTGTTAGGGTTGTCTTTGTCATACTTTGGTGGTTGCGGATTTGTAGACCTGAACTCCTGTTTGTTCTAGTGCTTAAATTTTTTCTCTATTTTAACAGCATATCGATAAGCAACACCAAGTGATGAGATGTCCAAAAAATCTATTTCAGTTTGGATGTATCTGTGTAGAGCCCCGCAATATTTCAAAACCAAATGTCACTCGGAGTCTTTGATACCCATCTTGGTGCGCAATATATGAAAGGTATTAGTGAAATCCAGAACTTCTTGGCCCCTCTCTTGCCGTAGTGTGGTCCATCTCATGTATTGGTCCTCATAGTTACCAACAAGGTAATACTGTTCCTTTATCGCATCCACAAAAAAATCCCAAGTGGGATTGGCCCCATATATTCCAGATTCCTCTGTGAAACTTTTCTCCTAGTAAGTTTCCCACCAATGTTTGACATGGGGAAGATATTTAAGAAGTGCGAAGGTGATCTTTTCTCTATCAGAAAAATTGTGAACAGAGAAGTAACATTCTAGAAGATTTAGCCATTTGCCTAGGGTTCTGCATCTATCTGTCCTTCAAATACAGGGATATCAAAATTAACGTGTACCTTGAAAGGTGATGTGCCTCCAAATTGGCCGCTTGATGAATATGCACATGTTTCTATCGACAGGAATTGAAGGATGTGGGGAAAATTCTCCATCATTTCATCCCTCTGTCGTGTGAGAGCTTGCTCAAGCAATAGATTGATAGAATCGTCTGCTCCATCGTTTTTATTTTCGTCCACCATTGAGGGTTTCTTGGGTGTGAGAGAGCGATTGTATTCAAGAGATACAAGCTCTAGACCCAACTTGCTATACATGGACCTTGATGGGGACATGCACTGAAAAAAACGATCCAGAGTAGCCTGCTCTGATACCACTGATCTGGATTATTTTCGGCACGAAATGAGAGCAGAGATATAATAAATAAATGCAAAGAGATATCGTAGATATCCAATAATATAACATAAATGTATCATATATGAAACCATAAACACAGAGATACAGTAATACACGATTTCCATTAATTAAAGAAATGTACAGAGACTGTAAAAATACAGAGTGAAAGACTCGCTAGAATAGTGGCATCTTATCTCTGAGAAGAGATGTGACGGCTACTCGCATTCACAAGAAGGTGATTACAATGAGGCTTTGAAGGCCTTTTTACAATAACAGGGAATGTCAAAAACCC
The DNA here is from genome assembly GCA_000966675.3 of Picea glauca. Lineage (NCBI taxonomy): Eukaryota > Viridiplantae > Streptophyta > Pinopsida > Pinales > Pinaceae > Picea > Picea glauca. The sequence goes on along the minus strand of JZKD02S0485162.1, from coordinate 413,967 downwards.
TAGACATCCAAAAACATAACCCTAGGAGATGAAGCGCCAAAAGTCATGTGGGCCATGTTTGGGTAAGTTAGTACATCAACTTCCTGGGGTCGTAACTTTTGCATACAATATCTGTTTTAGGCATATGATAGCCCGTTGGAAAGGTATCATTGAGGAGATTAATTTTAGGTGCAATATGGAAGGAACTTCAATATTGAAAATCTGTTTTCCTAAAAAAACATCATTTAGGGCCTCAAAATGGCCCCAGAAGTTAAAACCTGCTAAAAATAGTAAATTACCAAAATTGCCAAAAAACTATTTTGAGCCAATTGGAAAAGGTGGATGGCCACAGATATCCACTTGGATCACAGATTGAACAGGGACATTCGCTGGATCAGCCTAGAAGTAAGTAATATGCCCGCATTGGATAGTTTGAATCATTTAGAAACATTCTTATTAGAATTTGAAGAAGTTGTACCAGTACAACAAAGGGTGTTGGCACTGGAGCCTTGAAAGCAAATTCAGCAAGATAGTGGGGAGAACATAAGAATAACATCGTGGAGTGGGTACAATGTCACACTTTTATGACAGTGTGATTTTCATACCAAATCGAAGGGTGAAAAGTTTGATATACAAGTCAGAGTTGTCCGAAGGACCATGTGAGAAGTTGTGAGGAGTCCTGGAAAAACATTCCTCAAGAACAGTGGGTGCATAAGTTCATTAACACTTTGTATACAATGCCTATAAATTGGTATCTGCAAGCAGAACTGCGCCTCACCACTTCAGATTGGTACAGTATGACTCAGAACTTCATAACTACATTTTTATTTAAAAGTCAGTACCCCATAGTAGATCAGGATTTACAAGTGATATGATAGAAAGTCTTTGAGGAGGTAGCTAAACTCCCTTTGGAGCAATAAGAAGAGGAATGGACTGCACCTCTTCAGAAATTAGAGGGTTGTTACAATATAAATGTTGATGAAGATGATGATCCTAGGAACGTGATCATCGCAGAAACTGAAGGATAGAGAGACATAGAAGGTCCTGGCATCAAATTACATTTTATTGGGAAGCCCATCAAAATCAATAAAGTTAACATTGGAATGGAGAAAGAACCTAAACTAGCGAATGTTGGAGATTACTGGGATGATGCCACTATCGATAAGATTACAGAATTACTACATGATTATCAAGACTTGTTTCCAACCAAATTCACAGATATGAAGAGTATTAAAGGGCCCATGGGAGAAATGAAGATTTCCATGAAACCAGATGCAAGACCATTCGAGCAGAGACCTTACAAACTGAATCCTAAATACAAGCAGAAATTTAGGATTGAATTAGACAGAATGTTGGAAGAAGAAATCATAGAACCTATTGAATAATTAGAATGGATCAACCCTATGGTGGTCAAAGATAATAAGTCAGGAGAGATTAGAATCTATGTATACTTGAGGAAACTGAATGATGCATGTGTTGGGTTATAAAAAAGGTACAAATATCCTCCTTATTCCCATGATTTATGATATAATCTTGATTGATTTTTCTGTTAATTAGGAATAAGAAGGATAGAAAATGATTGAAATATCTTCTAGAAATATTATTGAGTTATATTCAATAAATTCTAAAATATGGTTGGAATTGTTTAATGTTATTACGGGAATGGATCAATATTGTTAAACTCAATATAGCTAAGGATATTTTGAAGATACGCAAGTTATTGGAGTTTGAAGACATTGGGCACAAAGCAGTTTTTAGGGAGATTAATTATCTATCTTGTAAAATTTATAAATAGTAAAGTGATCCTGAGGATCTCTCGATCCTCAGGATAGCTTAATTTACCCATATCATTGTAATATATAGTGGGTAATGGATCTTGAAAAAGGGGAATCAAAGAGTTTTATCTAAGCATTCAGAACTTAGAATTTCTCTACGCAAGCAGTTTTTGTAAATGGTGTACCAGTTATGGAATCATTAAAAGATTTGAATGTTTTCATCATTTCTACATACTGAGTTTTTAGCAGCAGTGCTTCTAAGGACCAAGGGCCTAGTCTAAAGGAGTCATTGTCTCAATCTGTAATTATAGCAGCTTGATTTTTGTTCTATGATTTAAGTCTCTTTTACAATCGTTAAGATAAATTCATGATCGTGTTAATGATTTTATGATGTTTGCTTACAGAAGATAGATGCTTCATTTGAATATTATCGATTGTTGTTCAAATTTTCATTGTTGTAGTTTACTGCTTAACAGTTCCTCACATTTTCATATGCATTGTCCCTGTTGCTTTCGATTAAGTTACATTTGTTGTTCCTTTCAGTTAATTTACAATTGTTGTTCCTTTCAGTTAAGTTACAATTGTTGTTCCTTTCCACAGATAGAGTAATTCATTGTTTCCTTTCCACAGATAGAGTAATTCGTTGTTTCCTTTCCAGCAAATTGATTAATAGTTGATAGTTTTATTCTACAAGTCTTTACCTAGATTCGATTACTACTTCTTAGTTAAATGAGTTCAACATATTAGTTAATTCCTTTCATTCACAGCATGTTATTAATCAGTTTTCAATTTTGTTAAGTAGGATCTTAGTTTCAGAATATTTAATGAACATTTGAGGAACTTGATTGTTGATAAACTCAGATTTTCTTTAACTACATGATTTTTAGCCTCTATAGCTATCTGCATAGACTTTGTTGATACTATTGAGATAAAATATGAATCCTCGGGTTGATAAATTAATGTTAAACTAAGGATTTTTTAGGAAATCTTTAGAGCCCAACATTTTGGCACTGTTGCCGGGGAGAATGTGAAAGATAGCATAGGTTTTGTATCTGAAGGAATGGGGTATTCAAAATGGGAGGTAAGAACCTACGTAGGAAACAAGTAAAATTCTTGTGCCAGTGCCTGCCTTCAACTGATGCATAGAGGTCACATAGGTACTTAGAATTGTGTGTGAGTGTGTATGACTAAGAAGAAAGAACCTAAAAAGACCAAAACCCACACCAAAAACTACAAAATTCCAGGGCTCGGTGCCCCCTAGAAGAAACACTTACATAGACGAAATCATTCAAAAATTGGAATCTCAAGCCTCAGTGGGACCTCGAAAAGGATCCACCTGAATCCCTGAAGCTGAAAATTCACCCACTGCAGCTCATGCTGAGGTTCATAGAAAAACTGAAGGGACTGCTCAAAGTTTTCAAAACATGGATATTCCACCTCTCAACCCTTTAGAAGAGGGAAACTCTCATAACTTGGAAGAAGGAGAAGGGGAAACTAGTGGAGTTGATGAAACAAACCTACCTGAACCTGGATCTCCTATGATTCTGATAGGAGGAGAAACACCTGAAATCCCATATTTAGGTAGCGTAGCTAAATCTCCAAGGGGATCAAATAATCAACCACCTCGAATAGAACACCTGGATCAAGAAATTCCTGAATATTTTGGGCATATTTTCGATCAAATGGCACAACCAAATAAGCCAAGAACCCAGACTTCCACTCTCGAATATACCATAGTGGATCCAATTTCTAATGCTCCAATGAAAGCCATTCCACTGCAAAATCTTCCAACTTTTCACGGATTGATATCAGAAGACCCTGTTGCATTCTTATTTGAATTTGATGTCCTATGTAGAGGTTATGATTACACCTCTGAACCCCAGAAACTAAAACTATTTCCTTCCACTTTGAAAGGAGTTTCCTTACGATGTTTTATGGGACTTGGAGGGGGAACTATAAATTCATGGGATGGGATGAAACAAGCCTTCCTTAGGAAATATCAAGACTACTACAGAACCAGGGATTTAAAAGATGAAATCTTTCAAATGATGGAAAAAGAGAATGAATCATTAGAAGAATATGTTGAGAGATTTCAGTATAACTTGCAAAGATTTTCTTATGGTACATTACCAGGTGAAGTACTTAAAGCAACTCTGATTAAAGGTATGAAGGATGAATGGGTAGATACATTGAATTTAATGGGGCAAGGTGATATTTATCAAGAGGCTTATGATAACATTATCCAATTGTGCATCAGGTGCTCATGTGAAATCTCACGAACCAGATCGACAATGCGGGCTCCCCTCACTAGAAATAGTAACATCACCAGCGAGGGTGTCACCCAAGCAGATGTTGGTAATCTCTTAGAAAATTTCAAAACTAATAATTTAAGCACACTGAATACACAATTGGATGTATTGTAGGCTAAATAGAAACAAACAGAAGCAGAACATATCTTGGCCATATTTTTCCACCAATGCAGCAAGAAATATGGTCTAAGGGAATGCCCTTTGGATGTGGTTCGGGTTTGCCCCATCTGTGCCAAAGACCATGCAACCGATGAATGTCCATCACTTCCAGTATTAAAAGTTGTATTCAGAGAAGCAGAGGAGGAAACAGAACCAGTATATCTGATGGCTTCGCGTCGCCAATGGTAGGCCCACCCCCCAAGTATGCTATAGGATCCCTCTTCTTTCTTTCCTAGGCAGTACAACCAGAAGAAAAATTCTGGGAATGCATGGAAGAATCAATAGTTTTCAAGCCTCACCTGGTAGTCTCAGAAATATCCATCTGCAAATCCTACTTGGACAAATCAACCAACTGCAAAAGCTACTTGGACAAATCAACCAGTTGCAAATCCTACCTGGCCTAACTCGTAGTACTATTGGCAGCCAATTCGCTTTTTATATTGTCCTTATAAGCTGCCTACACCAGTGTTTTGCAAACCTTGATTTTCGTTACAATCTTTGAATAAAAATGACACTATTATTTCATGCATTTGCACACCTACCTTTATTCTTGTTTTCACGACTACAAGCGTGAAAACTTTAATTTCGAAGTCACATTAAAATTGTCACTGGATTGTTGCAGTCACTCTTGTCTACGTGTTCATTGCGTTTCCAATTTAATTATAGTCGCACAGTTGGCAAGGCTCTAAGATCTTTACTCATTTGGCATGCTTTGATTATTAATATGACTTCATTTTTATAAGACCATGATGATATTCTTATGATCGAGTTTTTGATACATTGGTGGTATTGATGTTTTATGGTCTTTCATCGATTTCCTTGACACATTGGTTTCATGAAAACAAATTGACGTTGTGGTTAGAACCTTGGTGTAATCTTTTCATACAACATTTGATATGATCGAACCCTTGGTGTTGAATTTGAATCATTGTTTTGGTTTTAAAACTATGCAAATGCTATGCTTATACAAATTTTTGGGTTGAATTACCATTGATTTCATTAATTGTTTGAATGACATAGTTTTTGACATATGTAATAGTGATTTGTATCACTATATGCACCATCGGTTGTACTGTGGGAAATGACTATTTTGCATGGGTTGAGTTAGCTCCACCACCTTCGTACATTCGGTCATTAATGCCTTCCCCCTATCCTGGGTCACCCCTGGTGTTTTTGGGTAAGCCTGTGAGAATTTTGCCCCTGCGTATACTCTGTTCAAACCCTAGCTCGTGCATCCAGCTCACCGTGTGCTCCTGTCTATGGCATCAGTGGTGTGCATAGAGCCAAATGGTAGCTAAAATCTGTTGCTATTCAATAATGCCTGTAAGGATTTAGAAAACAGTGGTTGGCTGGTGTTTATACAGAGGTGTTACACATTATTTTTGTCATCGCTATGATTGTTAATGATGTAAACCTATCTGTGGCCTTCAGAGGGGTTAGTGGCCTGAGTTCCTAAAGAGAGAAGGGAGAAGAACTTCTCCTGAGAAAAGAAGTTGCTTGTTCCTATGTAAAAACCTTATAAAAAGGGAAGTTCGCAGGTTGCTATATAGGTAGAATGTGAGAATGACCAATTCTTGTAGGATGCACTATAGCTAGGGTGAAAACAGTTCGCAGGTTGCACTATAGATAGGGTGCAAGAATGCCAGCACGTGGGAAAAAAGAGTGTTTTCTCGAATCTTCTAGAAGGAGAAACTTCCATGGTGAGGTGGCATCCGAATGGTTTGGATCTTACTCTCTTTCATGATTTAGTGGGATCATCCTAACCTCCTCACCTT
>JZKD02S0485162.1:389639-400634 GCA_000966675.3 Picea glauca | reverse complement strand
ATTATATTACATCAATCATCAATCAATCAATTCTTTGACATCAATCAATCACTTGACATCAATCAATGACATCAATCAATCAAACCATTGGCATCAATGACAACATGATCCAACATTACAAACACCGGATTGACAATCATTTGCACTCTAATTTACTTGGGTAGATTGGAGCTTAACACTGCCTACACCAGTGTTTTGCAAACCTTGATTTTCGTCACAATCTTTGAATAAAAACGACACTATTATTTCATGCATTTGCACACCTACCTTTATTCTTGTTTTCACGATTGCAAGCATGAAAACTTTAATTTCGAAGTCACATTAAAATCATCACTGGATTGTTGCAGTCACTCTTGTCTATGTGTTCATTGCATTTCCAATTTAATTATAGTCGCACAGTTGGCAAGGCTCTAAGATCTTTATTCATTTGGCATGCTTTGATTATTAATATGACTTTGTTTTTATAAGACTATGATGATATTCTTATGATCAAGTTTTTGATACATTGGTGGTATTGATGTTCTATAGTCTTTCATCGATTTCCTTGACACATTGGTTTCATGAAAACACATTGATGTTGTGGTTAGAACCTTGGTGTAATCTTTTCATACAACATTTGATATGATCGAACCCTTAGTGTTGAATTCGAATCATTGTTTTGGTTTTAAAACTATGCAAATGCTATTCTTATACATTTTTTTGGGTCGACTTACCATTGATTTCATTAATTGTTTGAATGACATAGTTTTTGACATATGTAATAGTGATTTGAATCGCTATATGCGCCGTCGGTTGTACTGTGGAAAATGACTGTTTTGCATGGGATGAATTAGCTCCACCACCTTCGCACATTCGGTCATTAATACCTTTCCCCTATCCCGGGTCACCCCTGGTGTTTTCGGGTAAGCCTGTGAGCGTTCTACCCCTGCGTATACTCTATTCGAACCCTAGCCCGTGCATCCATCTCACCTTGTACTCCTGTCTATGGCACTGGTGGTGCGCATAGAGCCGAATGGTAGCCAAACTCTATTGCTATTTGATAATGCCTGTAAGGATTTAGAAAACAGTGGTTGGTTGGTGTTTATACAAAGGTTCGAGGGTTTCAACCTTTCGGTTTCCCAACAATTCGCCCTCACCTTTGATGGGTGCAGGGCTAAAGTCGGTGACATACAACTCGAGCTCAATGAGGAGTTCATAAGCTCTACTATAGGACTAGAAGCTACAGGCCAAAGCTGGTTTAAAAACTCCAAAGTCGACGAGGTGCCATGGCCATTACTATTCGTATCAAGAAAGATTGTTTCCTGTGACAAAGGTATGCCTATTTCTACCCTCAAACCCAGGTGGCATGACCTTTTGGTAATTGTTAAACATTTTGTGACCTGTGAAGGTCGGTATGGCTTGGTATTTTTGTATCACCTCCAGTTATTGATAAATTTCATGGGCTATCCTTTGAACATGCCACATTACTTCTTGCATAGTCTTTACAAGATGTCTAACAGATTCAAGTGCGAGAAGGCTGATAGCATCCTTTTTCATCACAGCTTGATTAAACTCATCATTGTCCACCATTTGAGCCTTAGTGGCGATAATTGGCCAGCCTTTCTATCTAGAAATGGATTTACTAATCTAGAGTTTGCTCAAATCGATAAGGCTGTGGTCAATGAGACTTTCGTTGGACCAGCCGTGCCACTGCATATCCTTCTACCCCCTGTCAAACCCTCAGTTTGCCCCGACTTGGACCTACCCGATGCCTTGGTTAACCCATGTGCTAAGGATGATATTAAGGCTATCAAAATACCTGGGAGGAAGAAATACAACAATGATACTACTGTCAATAGAAAGGGGAAGAAAAATGCTCGATTGATATTAAGACTTGCCCGGAACAAACCTAAACAGAACATCGACCAAAATCCCATAGTGTTGAGCAAGGACTCGGACTCCGATATCGAGCGTTTCCTAGCTGAAGTGTACCCATATTCCCATGGCCTATGCTCTACAAAACCCTATGACTATGTATCTAATTTACCCCCATGCCTCAAAAACAACCCTAACTACTCGGGAATCAAGTTGCATAATGAAACTTCTGGTGATTTGAACAAACCCTCGCCTGTGATATCAAAGACCGAGAAACCATCATGTATTCAATGTAATGTGTGGCTAGAGCGTTATTACACTGATGTTCCCTTGTTGAAATCAAAGATAAAATCGTTAAAGGAACATGTGACAGTGTTGGCGAAGGAGAATGACAGGTTACAAGCCAGTGAAAAGAAACAAAAAAACCACCGGTTCAATTGTCTTCAGGAATGTCGAAGCAGCAACAGCCTTTGTCAATTCCAAATTATGATGACTGAGTTGTATTCTGATTGTCCAGGTATGAATTTCAATATGAATTTTGTTTTTTGAGTTGGTTCGAATAAATATAACCGATTGGATTTGCTTTCAAATTAGCTCTGTTCATTTTAATACATTTGAAATGATTCTGTTATAGTTTGATCATCAAAAACGATTTTGTTTTGGATCCTGTAGATTCATTTTACTGAACTCAAATGCAGCTATGATTTGGTTTTGCGATTTTGTCATGCCTAGCTTAGTATAATCAATTGATTTGGTTTTTATTATGTTTGGCTTGTTTTTGAATCAATTATGTTCATCTGATTTAGGATAGTCGATTTGGTTTGATTTGGATTAGTTTCGTTTGTTTCTAATAGACTCAAAATGACCCTGTTGACTTTGATTTACCAGGAATGACTCTGTTTTGTATGGAAACAATATTCTCATTTGGATTTTGATTACATTCGACCTGTGCAAAATATCTATTTGCTAAAAATCGTGTAGCTGTGTTGATTGATACGATTTTGCGTAACGATTGTGTTGGCTCCCAGCTGTTTCAATTCGTTCCTGTTTGATTTGATTTGTAAACGATTGTTGCATGCTACGATTAGCATGATCGTTGGTATATGTTTGATATAGTTCCATTAATTTGAAATACGATCCTGTTGATTTCGTTGTGATTCGACAATGATTTTGTTAATGGATGAGGCGACATAAAATATTGCATAAATGATTTGTTTAACCTGTTACAGTTTGGGTCGATTGAAATGGGTTCATGAAAATGATTTCATTGCTCAGAATTTGTCGGAAGAACCTTTGACTTACTTTAATAACATTATTATTATTACCTTTCTACTATTAAACTAACGCAACCTTAACCAACATAATACCAATGAAAAATTAAACTTATTCTTATACCAACCTGAGTGATTCCTGCGTATAATCTTCTACCAGTGATATGATATTAATAAAACCTATAATTAACAAGAAGATTAATATCATTAATAGGATTAATGCCCCTTTTATTAACATTAACTTATATTAATATGATTAACACCCTCTTTTTTCTTGATTTAACCTAATCTTCTAAACCGACCTTAAACCTAAGAATCCCCTTGACTTACTTTAATAACATTATTATTATTACCTTTTTACTATTAAACTAATGTAACCTTAATAATACCAATGAAAAATTAAACTAATTCTAAGACCAACCTAAGTGATTCCTGCATATAATCTTCTACCTCTGATTTGATATTAATAAAACCTATAATTAACAAGAAGATTAATATTAATAATAGTATTAATGCCAACCTTTTTTGTTAACCTTAATTTAACCTATAATTAACATTTATTAATATGATTAACACCATTCACCTTATAGTCAACCCTAAATTTAGCCTTTTTTGAACTTAAAATAATTTAGCATTAATAATTTGAACCTAAATTTAGCCTATTTTATTAACCTTATTTTTACCCATAATTAACATATATTAATAGTAATATGATAATATTAATAATTTGAACCTAAAATTAGCTTATAATTAGTCAAACTAACTTAAGATTAATATTAATAACACTAACTTCCTCAAACCTAGGGTTTACCTCATTATTTTAACCTATAATTAACATAACATTAATATTGACAAAACTAACATTATATGAACTTCCTCAAAACTAGGGTTTACCTCATTAATTTAACCTTAATTTAGCCCTTATTCAACATAAAATTAATATATTTTTTACTAAAACCTCTGGTCAACCCTAAATCTAGCCTAAAATTAACATATAAAAAACTTAATTAAACCACTATTTACTATCTTTTGAGAAAAATTCTCCTAAAAACGAGGGTTTCACTCAGCCAACCGTAGTTTTCTCACCCGCCTCATCACTATTTAATAAAGGCTCTTCTCTTACTATTTCTCTCAGGCTTTTTTGTCCTGAAGATGGATCCTGTTATGGATCCGAAACGTCGACGACAAGCTGTCAATAACACTATGGTTCTTCCGACAAATTCTGAACAAATTTCTCACCACAGAAACCTAAATGAACAGATTTCATTGCTGTCAAATTATCTAAAGCGATCCTTTTTACCCGACTTGGTGATAACAAATGTTGAACAGAGTGCATGTATCTCTGTTACCTTTCAATTGACCATGATTTCATTTGTTTCAAATTAGCATATAAATTTTGATTTGAATGATTCGTTTGTTTTCCAATTAGAAACTAAATTTTTGTTTCATAGTTTGAATATAATTCTGTTAAGATTTGAATTGGTTTTGAAATGATTATGTGTTCAATTTAGACCGGCTACAGAATCGCAAGATTCTGTAGCTAGTCTTAGAATTTAGATTTTTGTCAATTTTATCAATAAAATATCCTCTAATCTTGTCTATTCTTGTCCTCTTTCAGGTGCATACGAATTACAATGATCAATTGGGCATATTGTAGCAGTTTAGGAGATAATTTTGTGATGTAGTTTTTGTTTTAGGTTGTTAGCTTGAGTCAGAAATAGAGATTTGGGATATTATCCCCAAATTTTTTGTAAACTGTTTTGATAATTCCCACAGGGATGTTTTACCCTGTGGGAGGTCTTTAAATACTTATTATTTTTTGTAATGAGAACCATCATCATCATGGTGGAGAGAACCAGACTATGGATTTATGATTCAGACTGAGATGAAAGTTGATGTCTTGTAACAGCTTTCGCTTTCAATATATCAAAATTTTGTTTCAAGTTTTCTGTATATAAGTTTGCAATTTATTATTGACTTCTTTAGCTATCATAATTCATTGCATGTTGATGTGATTTGATTTATATGTTGTCCATATCTGATCTCTCTTATTTAAAAATACAACAATCACTTTATTTCAATTTAATGAATACAGGTTTATCTTTTTCATTAATTGAATTGTTTTGTACAAACTTTGCACAAGGATTTATCTGAATGTGATATTTTGTAAATTATAAGATTGCTATAATTTTTTAGGTCTTGTTTGTCCTGTCATTTATATTTGAAGAGCCCAGATGCTTCTAGTTTACGAGAAGCTTGTGGATAATCGGGTGCGGGTTTCCTCCCTTCAAACAGCTAAAACAACTATTGCATACAGGACAAACCTAAAGCATTACTTCAATTCAGTTTGTTATTTATTATTTGATAGTTAATTAGTTAGTATAATATAAGTAGTTTAGATAGATATATGTATAGTTTAGATTTGTAGTTAGAATTATTATTTTAGTTGCCTAGCTTAGATAGTTTTTATTCTATTTTTTTTTCATAAAATTATAAAAATCAAAAAACAATGGTTTCATTGTCTTAGGACAGATTACAAATGATTTTTGCAGGTTTTAATTTAAATATGTAATTTGTAAATATTGTATATTTGTAATTGAAGCTGATTCTGTTAATAATTAAACATTTACTTTTATAGGATTATAATTGTATGATTTAGGTAATAGATTGTATATATATAGTTTAGATTTGTTTATTAGTTTGTTTTAATTATTGTTTTTATTTAGATTAGTTTCTTAGTGTAGTTTTCATTTGTTTTCTAGGACTTAGATCGACCAACGGAGCCGCTAAAACTGTCAGGGTGGGTTATCCCAAACATATTGGGTTATTTAGACAACCCCGGACCAGATCCACTCTTCCAATTGGAGAGCGTTCATTTTCGCCCATCAATAGGTACCCTACCCCACCTTGGAAAAATTCAAACAACAACTCCTATTCTTCACAGTGGGCGAACCCAGCTGCCAAGGCCCCCAATTGGAACCAAAACTACCAGCGCCCCATGGGAATGACCAGTCAACCCATGTGGATGGCTCCACAGCCTAGTTTACAGGTCTCACTCCAATTACCCCAGAATCCTCAACCTCAAATATGCCCTCAACTACCAGCTCAACCCAACCCAAATCCCAATAATAGGCCAGCTTAGCTTGTGTGTATTGTTGAGAATTTGGAGGGGGAAATCGGTTCAGTAGGGTGCAGTGAACTTCGGTTGAGGTCGGGATGCATAATTTCTCCCGAAGAAAGCAATATTCATCAAGAACAGGAGAATGAAAATAATATACAACCAGTAATAACAAGCTCGACTTTGGTTATAAAAAAAGAGATAGAACAAGGGGGAAACACAGTCGAGCAACAAAATCTTGAGAAATATGAAATTCCTCCTCCCTCGTTCCCTAAAAGTTTGATGATAGTCAAGCCAGTTGTGTATCCTAATTTTGATATCCTTGGGGAACTAAATAATATATATGTTAAGATCCCACTCCTACAGGCTCTGCAAGACATCCCAATTTATGCAAAAATGATTAAAGAAGTATGTGGGAAGAAGCCTGTTTGGAAAGTTAAGAATCCATCAACGGTTCATGTGGCCGAAGCATTATCCAATGTTATTCTAGGAACGTAGGAGCCAATCAAATATGCAGATCTAGGGAACCCTATAATAACAGTTCAAATACATGATTGCTCTTTTCCGAATACACTAGTGAATTTGGGGGCAACCATTAATATATTTACCATCAAGACTTGTAACATCCTAGGTTTCACCTCCTTTGAGCCTACTTCAATTATGTTACAATTGGCTAATAGATCAGTGGTTAGACCAGTCGACACACTAAAAGACATAGCAATTTCAGTCAACTCTTGGGAATACCTAGTTGATTCCCTCATTATCAACCCAAAAAGTGGACTCGATGGACACCCATTGACATTGGGAATACCATGGCTCACGATAGCGGATGCATACATAGGATGTCACACAGGTAACATGACAATTGCTAGAGTAAATGCTACAAAGAACCTCATCCTGTATCCTCCAGCTAAACCAAGTTTGCCTACCGTACATCAACAACTTCCACCACCTAGATATCTAGAAAAGGATCTACGATTCCCTCTCACATTGGAAGAAGCCCTCATGCTCAAAAACCAACTAGAAGATGATGTGATTAGTAGCTTCATTAACAACCCATTCATTGTAAGAAACCCAACATGTCACATGCTAAAATTTGTTTTGGATAATGAAGCACAAGGAGACCCTCTAGAAGAATTGATGGAGCAATAGATTCCTACTATTGTTGTCCACAACAACAGATCAGTTGAAATTGCTCCAGGGAAGTTCCTAAATATCAATGCTAATTTGAATGACCAGAAACAACACAAATTGATTTATATCCTTTCTAAACATCAATAGACCTTTGCATGGGAATATTCTAACATGAAGGGAATCAATCCTCATCTTTTCACACATCATATTTATATTGAGAAATATGCCTAACCCATCTGATAGCCCCAAATAATATTGAATCCTCATCTCAGGGACGTTGTTAAAGAAGAATTGTAGAAACCATTGGATGTAGATTTTGTATACCCTATTTCAGACAGTCGGTGGATTTCCCCACTAGTGATCGTCTCCAAGAAGAATGGGAAATGGTGAATCTATGTAGACTATAGATAACTCAATAAAACTACCCATAAGGACCACTTTCCCCTACCTTTCATTGATCAGGTCCTTGATACTTTGGCAAGGAAGAATTTTTTTTCATTCCTAGATGGCTTTAGCGGCTATAATCAGATTCAGATTGCTCCGGAGTACCAGGATAAAACTACATTTACATGTCCCTAGGGTACCTTCACATACAGGGTATTTCCCTTCGGATTATGTAATTCTCTAGCTACATTCCAAAGATCCATTTTGAGCATATTTTCTGATTTTATTAATGAAGGACTTGAGGTTTACATCGATGATTTCACCCCTTATGGCAATGATTTTGATCAAGCTCTAAGCAATATGGAGAAGGTCCCAGAACGATGCATTGCTACCAAGCTATGTTTGAGTAATGAAAAATGTCATATGATGATGATTGAAGGTGTGGTACTAGGGCACTATGTTTCTGCATAGGGAATCAGGGTAGACCCAACAAAAACAGAGGTAATCCTTAATCTGCCCACCCCTCGTACATAAACTGAGGTACGTGTTTTCCTTGGCACTTCAGGATACTATCGTAGATTCATGGAAAAAATTTCAATAACTGTTGCACCTTTGCATGCTCTAAATGGTAATGCATAATTTCAGTGGATTGATAAGTGTGATGTGGCATTTGTAGGACTTAAAAAGCTGATTTCAACAACACTGGTGTTGAGAGGACCAAACTGGGAAATATCATTCCACATCTCTATAGATGCATCGAATATCGCCATAGGTGTTTTCCTTGGGCAGGAAGAAAATAAGAAACCTTATTTTATTTATTTTACTATAAAAAATATGACACTTGCTGAAAAGAATTATACAGTCACATAAAAACAATTTCTAGTTGTTATACATGCTATTAATAAATTCTGCCACTATATAACAGGCTATCAGGTTATTTTGTATACTAATCATTTTGCTATTAGATATTTAGATAATAAACATATTACTAATAGATGAGTTACTCGGTGGTTATTACTATTGCAGGAATTTGACATCACCATCAAGGATTGGCCTAGAAGAGAAAATCTCGTTGCAGATTTCTTGTCTCTCATACCTAAAATCAATGACTCTTTGACAGTAGAGGATCAATTTCCAGACGAACACTTGTTTTCTGCCACTATTAAAACACCATGGTACACTGATGTGGTGAATTATCTGGCAGCTGGAAAACTACCAGCACACCTATCATCAAGAGAAAGGAAGCTAATTGTCCAGTGCAGTGCACGATTTACCTAGATTGGTGGATATATTTTCCACATAGGGGCTGACCTCCATATCTTAAGATGCATCAGAGAAGATGAAATTCACGATATCTTGAAGGTAGGTCATGATGAGCCCTGTGGAGGAAATTTCACAGACCATAGGATTGGGTAAAAGATCTTAGAGATGGGCTACTATTGGCCCTCAGTATTTAAAGATGCAAAGAAGTATGTCCAGGCCTGCAATAGTTGTCAAAGGATGGGCCGACCAGGCCAAGCTAATGAAATTACCCTGCAAGCACATGTGGTTGCAGAACCTTTCGAAATATGGGCATTAGACTTTGTTGGCCCCTTCAACCCAAAATCCAATCAGAAGGCCTATATTCTAGTTGCAACAGATTACATGACCAAATGGGTAGAGGCAGTAGCCTTGAAAAATGCAACAGAGGAAGAAGTCATTAAGTTTCTCTTCCAATTATTTGTGCACTACAGATTACCCAGGGAAGTAATCATTGATGGAGGATTGCAATTTATAGCCCATAGAATCATGGCCACTCTGCAAAATTATCATATCAAGCACATAGTTACTTCCCCATACCACCCACAGGAAAACAGGCAAGTAGAAAGTACCAACAAAGTCTTGGAGGCAATTTTGAAAAAAATAGTCTCAACAAACCATCAGAATTGGGCAGTCGAGCTTCCAAATGACTTATGGGCCTATCGCACGACATGGCGTAACACTACTGGCTACTCCCCTTATCATCTAGTCTATGGAAAAGAGCCCATATTTCCAATCGAATTTGAGATCAAGACTCTAAGAATGGACCAGGAAATCATATTGGATCTTACAGAGGCACATAAACAATGCCTACAACATCTCAATGAGTTAGACAAAGCATGCATGTTCACCCTGCAGTGCACAACTATTATTCAGCAACAGAGAGAAAAATGGCATGACAAACATATCAAGAAGAAATCATTCTAGGAAGGTGATTGGGCGCTTCTCTATGATGCCAGATTTCAGGATTTTCCTGGGAAATTACAGACAAAGTGGATGGGACCGTATGAAATCAATGAAGTTCATAATAACGGTATTGTCACTTTAGTTACCATCGACGGGTCTAGTTCTCCCTTTGTGGTAAATGGACAGCCTCAACTTTATAATCATGATTCTTACCAACACTGTACATATTGTACATAGTTTTTTTGATGGATTTGACTGAGTTTTTTAGTTTTTTTTTTCTAGGGAAAGTCACTTGGGAAAATAAGAACTAGAAAATATGACTATGATGAATATAATTAGCACTCTTTTCTGTTCCTTACTCCTATCTTACTTTGAAAATCTTATCACACAGACCATTTTTTTTTCACAGAAAATGAATATGTCATGTTCCATGGAAAAAATCGGGCAACTATAATGAACTCATGACACTAACAGACCATCCAATACTTCGATTATTGAATAAACTGACCCATAAAATTTGAATGAATTTATTTGATGACTAATCAATCTTAGATTCAAGAAAAATATATTTCTATGGGAGGTTTACAATTACCTAATCAAATGGTTAAAATTTAACAGATGTCGTTCCTTTGTTGCGATTGTTGTTCATTTTTCGAGTAGTTGTTGTTCATTTGAATGGAATAACTTCCATTCCCTTCACGCGACTATTTTTCCTTTGAGTATAGTTGTTGTTCATTTGAATGGAACAACTTTCATCCCCTTTGTCGCGATTTCTATTCCTTCGTTTTGGGTCATGATGTTCATTCCAAAAAGGAACAGTTGTTGTTCCTTCTGCATTTGTTTTCCTTATTGGTGTTCCTTTCCTTCTATTGTTAAAACGTTAACCACTCCGTTGGGGTACAACTTTCACTAATTTTCACCAACATTACTTCTAATTATCATCGCAACGATCTGCCATTTTTGTGGGCTGTCTAGCATACCTTATCGAATTGTTTTTGGATTAATTTCTTCAGAATATCTTAAATCTTG
>JZKD02S0485162.1:357328-389566 GCA_000966675.3 Picea glauca | reverse complement strand
TATATATATATATATACTTGAATGATAATTTGCCTTCATATCATAATAAGCAGTCTTAAGCACACTTTTACTTGGCATCCTTACACTTCTTTCCGCCATCCCTTACTCTTAAGGAGTAGATGAGCCTCCCTTAATAGAGCCTAAAAAAAATGAAATGAATGAAAAAATGAAAACAAATAAATATAAGTAATAAACTTTTCCCACAAGGAATAGGGGGTCTCATCACAAGCCAACCTACCACGATCATAGGATAATAACATAAGGGACATTCCCACTATGGCTACCACACCAAGGCAATGGCCTTTGACATTTTCTTCGTCAAAGGAGAAGAGTTCTCATCACGAGCTAACTTGTTCACTTAAGTTACAATCTAGTGAGTGGCATTTTCATTATTTGGCTACCAAAACCAGGATAGTGGTATTTTTGGGAAAAAATGATTCAAAATATTTATTAAGGATACAGGCTCATCTATGGGTTAAAAGGAAACCATGTCGAGGCTATGGGCGCTTGTTGGCAGCAGTGGCTCCGCCTGTGGTATGGAAGCTTACCTTAAAAGCACCAAGTTTCTCTATGTTCCTAGATTTCCTTTACTAAATAATGAGGCTATCATTTCAGTTATATTCAATAACATGGGGAAGTAACAACATTATGATATGTGGAATATTTTTAAATAAATGAACAGATTTAATTTATTCAGACTATTTTTCCTTAAACGTTTTGAGCATAGGTATAAAAATTTGAATTTCCCATGAAAAATGACTATTGTTCATGATTATCGTTGAATATGATTTTTGGAAATTATACATGATTGTTCCCCAATGGCGATGGCAGCGTAATCATTACCTCTCACCTAAACTACCTACCATCATTATCATTACATTTGCATGCACTGATAGTTGAGGTCAACCTCTACATTAATAAGGGGGTGGATGCTCGGCACATTTTCTGATAGATCATAATGATTGTAATAAATGGGAAAACCCACATTTTTATACACTTTCTAATCTATGATATTTTCTATTTTTGGTAATATTTCCTCCAAGTTGGTCTAACCAAGTTGCAGCCAGGAACGATAGTCATTCTCATTTTCTCACAGAAATATGGGTGGTTGAAGTGTGCACTGGGAGCTAACATTACTACAGGTAACTGAGCAGGAAAGAACAATTCTACACTGTCTGGGGTGGACAAAGTACTTCAACCAGTTGCAAAGATATCATACGAACATCACGCTTGAATTCTTCTAGAACTTGTAGGGAGGAATCTCCATGGTTCGAGATATACGAATTCTAGTCACTCAGGAAATCGTAGCAAAGGTTATAGGCCTCCCTAAAATAGGCATACAATGGACTGGAAGATATACAACACTCAAAGAAGCTATAGAATCTTTTGTAGACCCTGGAGAGGAACTTGATAAAAAGGGAAAGGGACTTAACCCTAGCACTCTCAGCGAGCCATGGAAAGAACTGGTAGGAGTAATTCATAGGTACATCACTTGTGATGGATGATACGATGTGATTCAGCCACGCCACCTCAAACTGCTAGTAGTACTCAAACAACGGTTAGTAATAAATCTACCATTTTTTCTAAATGCTATGTTACATGAGGTTTCTACAAGAATATAGAAGGCCAAATATCATGTTACTATCATTAGCCAACATGGATTAGTTAAACCAATAGTAAATAAGGCCCTGAGTCAAACTCAAATAACCTGGGGTGAACTTATCGAGGCCAATGGGCCTATACAACTGGAACAACCTGAATTACATCATGAAGACCCACCACAAGGAATTGAAGTAGCATAGGAAGGGGAAGATACTGCCCAAATGGAAGTTCCATTTCCTCAACTTGAAATTGAGGCAGACCCCATCCAATTGGCAGAGACTCAAAACTCACAGGAAGAGGCATCAACGAAAAAAAGGAAAAGGACAATTGTTGCCCCTAAAACCCCCACT
The DNA here is from genome assembly GCA_000966675.3 of Picea glauca. Classification (NCBI taxonomy): domain Eukaryota; kingdom Viridiplantae; phylum Streptophyta; class Pinopsida; order Pinales; family Pinaceae; genus Picea; species Picea glauca. Next base: position 387,614 of record JZKD02S0485162.1, on the reverse strand, counting down.
GAGAAGAAAAGAAGAAGCAAACAGATGGAACAACCTAAAGAAACCCAGGAAATAACGTAGATAGAGCAACCCTCACATGAAGATATTCAAGGAATTGAACAGACAGAACAAACCCCACAAGAAAACACTCAGGAAGATATCCAACAATCACTAGAATGCCGCATAGAACAGTTTTTCAAAATCTATGAGGTATAAATGGCTCAGTTCCTAGGGAATTTAGGGACCTCAATTGACAGAGACAAAAACAGGCTATAAAGATACCATGAACCAGCTTCTTCTTAAACACCTGATGTGGACTTCCCTGACATAGAAATGTCACTCATAGAAAATACAAAACAGGAAGAACCTCATCCTAAGGTAAGTATCCCTGTAGTGCAAGAAAAACACTTGGAAGAAACAAGGGAGTAGCCAATTTCTGATCAGAATGAAGAAGACCTTGAGATCCCTCACAAATAGAAATTAGGCAAAAGCCATAGGAGGATCATAAAGATAAAAAATAAAAACAAGTTGTTGAAGAGAAGGGTTAAAAGGCTTAAAGTATTAAAGAAGAAAGTTGGCAAACTCACGAAAATTATTAAAGAGTTAAGAAAATAATTAGAGAAAGATGATAAGGCCCATGAAAGAAAGAAAACCAAAAGGCCCAGAATACAAGGAAGAAATCCTCTTCCCAAAAGGGCAGTAATTACAAATTATGTGTGGACACAGATAGACCCTGTAGAAACAATAGCAGAGGATGACGTTGCTCAAAATGAGGAAGTAATTCCTTTAGAAACATGAGAAATGGAAACCTAAACAATGACAACAAAAGAAGTGCTTCCTACAGAAACAATCAATGCAGAAGCCCAGACAGATGCCCCAGCCACAGAGGAAACAACTTCTCAAACTAAGGAACCATTTCATTCCCCTGAGGAGGATGCTACCATTATGAGATTGGAGGAAGAATTGATGCAATCCCAACAAGCCCTGATTCAAAATAGAAATGAAATGGTGACAATGGAAAATCATCAAAGAGTTGTTAAACAACTTAAATCCATGGAAGAAACAAAGCACGAGACTTATGCTAAGCTAACTAGGGATCAAGGGAAGACAAAGAAACTACAAAACCAGTTTGAAAAAGCTTTGGAGCAAATCAAAGAGATTCGTGATGTCTACACTGATGCAATAAATTGCAGATCTCCTGCTACCAATTATACCTTGTTTTTATTAGAACGTTACTTGTTGTTGAGGGTGAAAGACATTAGAGAAGGTAAATCGATTAAATTCACCATTGTCCCTAAGTTTATTTCATGTTTTAGAGAACAAGAAGAGAAGGTGCAATACTTTTTGTGCAAGATATGCTTCCACAACTTTATTTTGGAAGACGACAGGAAAGATAACTTGGGTCCCTTTATTGGGGACATACAGATTCAATCATTCATGTCCTTTACTAAAAAACAAATCAGGTGGGCTAAATCTCACAAGACCTTCATGAAGAGGGAAACTGGGTTAGATCTCTGGATCAGAGGAGAACCTCCAAAATCCTTTCCAGCCATCATGCGACACAAAACATTCATGAAAAGGGAAGGGGTTGTGGACTCTTTATCCCATATCCACCGACAGGTCATACGTTCAGGCATAGCACATTTTAGGGAACTTAAGGAAGAATTTATTGCTGCTTCCAAGTTAAGATGGGATGCATCCTCAAATGAAGTCAAAAGTAGGGAACCCTTTGGTTTTAAGAAATTTTTTGTAGCTACCTTTAGAGTGGAAAGGTATACCAGAATGATCCAGGAGGAAGGATGATCCATAATCGGATCTAGAAGCCTGATAGGGCTCAAAAAGGCTCAAAATGAAATTTCTCAGAATGTAATGAAACTGGTGCCATTTTGTCTGTCTCGTCACGCTGATTTCGACACTATATTTACTTCCTCAAATGGGCTCCATATGCGAAAGTTATCGCATTCTGATCGAAAAACCAAACAGGGAAAAAGTGAAAGGGTCAAACTGGTAAAAGTCAATGCTGACAACAGCATGACATCACCAAAGACACCTCATCACTGCTGACATAGAAGCTTTTGAAGATGACATGTGGCAAAGGTATAATGGGTCGTACAAATGATGGTGGACCAATTGTCGATTGACACATGGCATGCATTAGGAAAATGGGGTGGTTCCATGTGGCCTAGACGTGGTATTCCACGTGGCACCCCGTCATTGATTACTATGTTAAAAAAATGTTATGGAGCTCTTGGGGTTCGACCACGTGACCTGTTCATAGGGGCAAATTTTTATGGAGAGGCCCAACACCAATGTTCCCACATTGTTACTTATTAAATGTATCACATTTTATTTTATTTGAAGTGCAGTTATATGGTAGGGCGCAAAAAGGAGGGGGCTGGGGCTAAGCCCCAGCTCGTGGTCGTGTAACACACATAAACATGAGGGCGTGGGCACCATATGCATGGGAGTTTTGGATAGGGATTAGCTCTTGGTATCAGGTGGTTCCATGTAACCCGGGGCTTGTTGATTGGGTTGTTAGCACAGGGTACGGAGCACGGTCCTATACCAATACAACATGTGACCATATATTTTGAGATAAGGGGCCAACGCACAGCCCTATGGGTTGGCGCTTGGCCACATCAATACATGTGACTGATCATTTAGGGGTGCACACTGGGTATAAGGGGCTTATGCCCATATTAAAGCTAAAGTGGGTTTTATTATATAGTTTATGGATTTATATTTTATTTTTATGTCTATAATAGTGGATTTGGGCCATTTTTGGGAGATATTGGGCATTTTTGGAGGCCAGATTTTGGAAAGAAGTTGGGGAATGATAACCAACTTCATATCTATAAAAAAAGGCCTGTTTGAGGCCATAGAGGATAGTTAGAGCATATTTATGCTGAAGGGAAGCCAAACAAAAGCCATTTTTATGTAGGGAAGTTGTTGAGGAGCAGACATTTGTGGGCCATTTCTGGGAGCTTCGGTCATCCGTTTTGCGTGTTGTTTCTTCTGTTGGGTTCTAGAGATCTGGAAGAAAATGACCATGTTAGTCTTGTAGCCTAATGGCACTACTGCAATGTACTTTTTGAGATTTGAACAGAAATAAAGAAGCCTCCCCACTGAGACAAAGGCCCGGAGACGTAGGCAATTTTGTGTCGAACTCCATTATCACTTCTCTTGTTATGGTTTGTTGTTATTATTTCTTTAGTTCAGATCTGTGTACTATTTTATGGCTGCTATGTTCCTTCATTAAATTCATCCTCTTTCATTCAGATTCTTAAATGGTTAATTAACGCATGCAATTAAAAACTCAACCACAATCATTAAAAGATCTTTTCGGATCAAGTGATATCAGAGCTAGTTGACGTTTGGATTTGAGTTTTGCATGTTAACCAAGGAAAATATACAGCGTGGTGAAGGCAATATTTTTGCAGAGAATCCATTAATTGGATTGAGAAAGAGAGCTTCACATAGCGAGAAGATGGCATCGAAAGAAGGGCTTTCTTAGGAAGAGAAAGATTTTCAGAAAACTTTCCTTTCTATGTTGGAGATGGTGAAAGTTTTGAACGAGGATTACTTGGAATGAAAGAGACCAGTTTTGGGTGAATCTTCAAAGGGAAAAAGTGAAGAGGAAGAGGATCATCCTCAGATTCCTCCTTCACCTCCATCGTCACCTCCTTCTTCTCCTTCTTCTTCAAGTTCAAGTTCTAAATCTAATGCAAAGAAACATGTTAATAAGCATAAGAATGAAATGTCATTGTTAAAACTTGATGTTAAATTTGAGTTACCCATATATGATGGTGAAGTAAATGCAGAGAAATTTGACAATTGGATTAAAAAGATGGAGGTTTACTGTAGTGTGCAACAGATCAAGGATGAGGCCACACAAATCAAGTTGGCATATTTGAGACTTGTAGGTACAACTCTCATCTGGTGGCAAAGAAAGTTGCAAAATGGAACGCAACAAGTGGGTAATGTATTTCCATCATGGAAAAGCTTCATTTCTACACTTAGGAAACAATTCTATCCTTTGGGTTATAAAGAAAAAGCATTAATTGAATGGCAATCTTTAAAACTAAGAAAAGGACAAACAGTGCAAGAGTATACAGATGGATTTTGAAAAATGGAATTGATGTTAGATATCCCTTTACAAACACAAGAAACTCTTATGAAGTATATAGGAGGTTTACCTGCGCATATTAGGAACAATGTATTCATGTTTGGACCCACCAACCTTGATGAGGTTTATGTTCAAGCTACGTATATTGAAGTAGGAAAAGAAGGTGTTTCAAGGGAATCATCATCTTCAAGGAAACAGGACAAGAGGAAATGGCATGGCAAGAATTCAAATGCAGTGACGAGGAAGGAAGGGAAGCCCTCTTGCAAGAATTGCAAGAAAGAGGGACATGATGAGAACAAATGTTGGCAGTTGCATCCCGAGAAGAGGCCAAAGTGGTTCAAGGAAAAGAAGGGAATGTAAACAGTGGCAACGACAAAAAGACCCACAGACTTGGGATCGGATTCAGGTGATGAATCAAAGATCTCATTGGTTGGTATGACAAGTAAAATTGGTGAAGGCATTGATTGTAGAAGCACCTTGTTTCACATAAGGGTAATCATGCGACACACTAAGATAGTTGCATTAATCGACAGTGGATCTCAATCTAATCTAATCTCAGAAGAATTGGTTAAGCAATCGGGGTTAAAAACACAAACTCATCATAATCCTTACACACTTAAATGGATAAGCAATCATCATCAAATGCACATAACAAAGAAGTGCACAATCAAATTTGCAATTTCATCTAAGTATGTGGATGAAGTAACATGTGATGTAGTGTCGTTAAGAGAATGTGGAATGGTCCTAGTTAGTCCATATTTATATGATCGAAAGGCAATCTATTACAGGACAAAGAATAAATATCAATTAACCAAAGCAGGTCAAGATTATGTGGTTCATGCTCATCATGTTAAGGAAAATAAAACACTTCAAACAATGGAACAATTAAATAAGGCAATGCAAGCAAGCAACAAACCAATAATTGTTTCAAATGAAGTAATCGATCTTAAGCAAGAACAAGAAATGATTGTTGAATGGAAAATCAATCATAAGTTGCTTCAAGATAAGCTCATGTCGTGCAAATATTTCAAGTATATCAGCTCATTTGCAGTCGTTTAATGTTATTATAGGAATGGATCAATATTTTTAAACTCAAGATAGCTAAGGAGATTTTGAATATACGCAAGCTATTGGAGGTTGAAGACATTGGGCGCAAAGCAGTTTTTAGGGAGATTAATTCTCTATCTTGTAAACTTTATAAAGAGTAAAGTGATCTTGAGGATCTCTCGATCCTCAGGATAGCTTAATTTACCCATATCATTGTAATATATAGAGGGTAATGGATCTTGTAAAAGGGGAATTGAAGAGTTTTATCTAAGCATTCAGAACTTAGAATTGCTCTGTGCAAGCAGTTTTTGTAAATGTTGTACTAGTTATGGAATTAATAAAATCTTTGAATGTTTTCATCATTTTTGCATACTGATTTTCTAGCAGTAGTGCTTCTGAGGGCCAAGGGCCCAGTCTAAAGGAGTCACTATCTCAATCTGTAATTATAGCAATTTGATTTCCATTATGTGATTTAAGTCTCTTTTACAATCGTTAAGATAAATGCATGAGTGTGTCAATGATTTTATGTTGTTGTTTTACAGAAGATAGATGCTTCATTTGAATATTATCGATTGTTGTTCCAATTTACATTTCTATAGTTTACTGCTTGACAGTTCCTCACATTTTCATACTCACTATCCCTGTTGCTTTCGATTAAGTTACATTTGTTGTTCCTTTCAGTTAAGTTACAATTGTTGTTCCTTTCCACAGATAGAGTAATTTTGTGTTTCCTTTCCAGCAAATTGATTAATAGTTGATAGTTTGATTATGCAAGTATTTACCTAGATTCAATTACTGCTTCTTAGTTAAATGAGTTCAATAGATTAGTTAATTCCTTTCATTCATAGTATGTTATTAATCATATTTCAATTTTGGTAAGTAGTATCTTAGTTTCAAAATCTTTAATGAACATTTGAGGAACTTGATTGTTTATAAACTCAAATTTTCTTTAACTACATGATTTTTAGCCTCTACAGCTATCTGCATAGACTTTGTTGTTATTCTTGAGATAAAATACAAATCCTCAAGTTGATAAATTAATGTTAAACTAAGGTTGTTTTAGGACATATTTAGAGCCCAACAACATGTTTACATGATCCCTTTCCTACACCGTTTACTGATGAAGTTTTGGATAATGTTGGAGGACAAGAAGTTTACTCCTTCACAGATGGCTTTTCAAGGTATCACTAGATCAAGATTGTTAAGGAAGATAGACACAAGACCAGATTTGCAATAGAATGGGGATCCTTCTAGTACACTGTGATTCCCTCAGGACTGAAGAATGCACCAACCATATTTTCCAGGGTGGTGGTTGAAGCATTCAGGGAATTTTTACATAATTTTTTAGAATCATATTTTGATGATTGCACTATTTTTAGCCTATTGAAAAACCATATTGAGTGTTTAAGACTAATGTTGGATAAGTGAAGGAAATGTTAGATTGCCCTGAACCTGAAAAAGTGCATTTTATTGTCACCTTTTGAAGTATTTCTAGGACACATTGTATGTAAGCAGGGGTTGTTGGTAGATCCTTCCAAAATTTCCATCATTGTTGATCTACCTCCTCCTACTTCTATTAGACAATTGTGCACTGCATTGGGACATACTAGATACTACAGGAAGTTTATCAAGGGCTATGCACAGATAAAAACACCCATGGAGAAGCTGTTAAATAAATATTGTCAGTTTGAATGGATAGAATAATGCCAGTAGAGCTTCAACACACTAAAACAAAATATGGTTACTACACCTATCTTGGTATTCCCAAATTGGAGTAAGGAATTCCATGTTCATGTCAACGCTTCATCCATTTCATTAGGAGCAGTGTTAGCACAACCAGGAGAAAGAGATATTGACCACCCACTAGCCTTTGATAACAGGAAGCTCTCTATAGATGAGATAAATTACACTACTACTGAAAGAAAAGGTTTAGCTATGGTGCATGCAATGCACAAGTTTCGACACTATTTGTTGGGAGGACATTTCAAAATTTTCACCGATCACTCTGCATTGAAATACTTAGTCAACAAGCCAGTGTTGGGGGGAAGAATATGATTTTGAAATTGTGATCAAGCCAGGGAGAATGAATAAATGACCTGACCACTTGTCTAGGTTAGAGCATGCAAAGGAACCTACTAGCTTGGAGGATACACTACCAGATGCATAGTTGCTTGCCATTATAAAAGTTGATGATCACTTCATCGAGATAGTCCAATTCATGTCTACAAGAATGGAACCTCACGAATATACAGTTATCCAGAAGAAACAATTGGTAGTTCGGGCTGCAAATTTTTCACTTATAGTTGGACAGTTATATAAGATGGGACCTAATGAGATCTTGAGGAGATGTGTTATGGAGGTAGAGATACCAATGATCCTGGAAGAATCACATGAAGGCATCACAGGAGGACATTATATAGGGAAAGAAACAATGCAAAAGGTTCTTAGAGCTGGCCTCCAGTGACCTACTTTACATAAGGATGCTAAGGAATATTATAAATCCTGCGATGTTTTCCAGAGGGTAGGGAAGCATTCCAGAAGAGATGAGATGCCTTTAGCACCTCAGCTAAATTTACAGTCATTTGAGAAATGGGCCATCGATTTCATGGGACCTATCAACTGACCAGGGATGCGCACAGGAGCTCTCTACATCATCACTACGAAAAAATATTTGACTAGATGGGTAGAAGCAAGAGCAGTTAAGGACTATAGTGCAACTACAACTGCATGATTTAGATTTGATGATATTATAACCAGGTTTGGATGCCCAAATATCCTTATGACTGATCAAGGTACACATTTTATTAATAAGACTATTGAATCTTTGACTTGGGAATTTGAAGTTCACCATCAGAAGAGAACACCATACCACCCACAGGATAATGGTACGGTCGAAGCTTTCAATAAGATATTGGATGCAACACTAACGAATATTTGCAGTGTGAACAGAGATGATTGGGATTTGAGTGTGCCAGCAATATTATGGGCATATTGAAATACTTGCAAGAAGCCGACAATGCAGACTCCCTTTAAGTTAGTTTATGGCCTAGAAGCAGTCATACCTATGGAATATTTGGTTCCCAGCTTAAGAATTGCAACATTTACAGATATGGATGACACTGGCGCTATTCAAGAGAGGCTTATGTAGGTGGTGGAAATAGAAGAAGACATATTTATTGTAGGATTTCATATAAAGGTATAGAAGGAACGAGAGAAGGCCTACCATGAAAATCATATCAAGAGGAAAGCATTCAAGCAAGGAGATTTGGTATTGGTATATGACAGCAAATTTATGAAGCATCCAGGGAAGTTCAGGACACATTGTCTTGGGCCATTTGAGGTCACCTACATTACAGAAGGAGGAGTTGCGTAATTGAATACTCTGAATGGAGAATGGAAGGAAGGTTTAGTGAATGGGAGTTAGTTGAAATTGTACTATGACAACCAACTACCTCACAACTCTCATTAAAAGCATAAGAAGAAGGTTTTAGGTACCAGGTGCAGTTGGAACTGGGTACCAAACACAGAAAAGATAGTTTTCAAATGATAGGGAGGGACCGAGCAGAAAGCACAGGTTTATCTGTGCAGTATGAAGCCGAAGTAAAACAGAAGGTCTAGTCTTGCAGTGATTCAGGATGAGTCACAGGTGAGTGTTGGGGGCATGTTGTGCCTTGGTTATGGAAGGAAGTGAATATTAAGGAAGAAAGGTGAAGTATGAACTACGTGGAAGGCACATTAACTGAGACTGGGTCGAAGTGGTCAAAGAAGAAAAAAAGATGGAGTGAAGTAAGGGAAAGAGAGCCATTGAACGAGAATATCAAGAAAGACAGATCAACAAAGAAGATGGATCGTGGACAACTCAGCAATAGGAAAAAGACATCAAAGAGTGCTTGGAGAAACTCATGGAAAAGACGAAAAAGATAGGCTAGAAAAACCATGAACATACGGGTCAAGTGGACCTAGGGTTTTAGACACCTAGGGTTTTAACATCTAGTGTTTTGACACCTAGGCTTCAGTCTAATATTTTCTGAAAGTCATTGTAATATATAAATACAGGTCAAGAAGATTTGAGAAGGTTGGTTAATTTTTGTTGATTGTTTTTATTCTTGAGAGAGAAGTATTGTGTTGTAAGAGAGTCTGTATTCAAGATCTTCAGATGGGTGCGAAGATCAACCCTGTAGCTGGGTGCACAGGGGGGGGAGAGAAAGAGAGAAAGAGAGAGAGATATGAAAGCTAAGTGTGCAGATAGAACTGTATGTTTCCATCTTAATATATCAATAAACGCAGTTTTGTGGATGTAGCCCTAGGTAGAGGGTGAACCACTTATATCTTGTTGTTCTGTGTGATTGATGTTGGGTTCTTCATCATTTGGTATGATGTTATTGCTTTACTGTGTTAGATTTGAGATATAACTTGTGAGGTAAGCTTAAGAGTGGTAAATAATATCTAGTTTGTTGTGTTTTACTATTCTGGATCCACTTTGCATTTCTTCTGGTTGTAGACACTTGTGTCCTACAACCCCCTATCATTACTTCGGGTGAGACTGCATCTGCTCTGCAGGTGTTTCTGAAAGGGCCAATAGTTAGGGCTCGTTGGTGTGCTATTAGAGTTGAACCCTGGGTCTGCCCCTATACCAACAAGCATCTTCCAGGTGACTTTGTCCACATAGCCACTTTGTTCACATAGTCACCTATGTCCAACTTTGCCCAATTTTCCACTTGTTTATGTATCGGATAGCCACTTGACCACTTAACCCATTTTCCTCATCTTAGGGTTAACCTTCTTATAACCACTTTCCATAATTAGAAATTTCTCTATTTACTTTATTATTTAAATAATCCTCCTTGACTTTGTCACTTCACTTTATTATTTAAACAATCCTCTTTGATTTTGTCACTTCACTTTATTATTTAAATAATCCTCTTTGTCTTTGTCACTTCACTTTATTATTTAAATAATCATCTTTGACTTTGTCACTTCACTTTATTATTTAAATAATTTCTTCTTTGAAAGTACTTTGACTTCTTTGACCTTTTGGGGTTTCAAGCCAATTATATGGGGGTCCTTCAACTTCGTAAGGCCATAACTCTCAAACTGGGAGGAGTTATGTGACGTTCCACATACCACTGTAAATGGAATGACATATAATATCCATCTAGAATAGTATTACCTGCAAATATATCAAAACACATACCATTATACATGAAACAAACTTGGGTCCATTACCCAAACCTTTGTGCTACCAGAATTTGCTATCGGAATTTATTCAAGGGTTGACATCAATGAAAACCAACCCAATTAATCAACAATTCAAACACAAAGTAATATATTAGCTATAAGGGACTCCCGGTCCTATGGACAAGAATATCTGCATGGGCACTGAATGGCACAAAGGATCTAACTAGGGCACCCATGTTTGGTAAGTCTCTACCATTCAATAATGACACTTCTAGTTGCAGAAAGAAGGTTATGTGTCACTACTAAGGCATATGAGCTTCATTCATAGGATGATTCAAAATTGCACAACGGATTGATGACCTATCCTATATGCTGGTTGAAAAAAATACCTGTCCAAATTTATGAATGGGAGACATGGTGCTATAAACCATAAGAATCCATCGATAAAACCACCAAAACCGGCTCCATCCATTGCTGTATTAGTCCACTAGGCCAAAATATTAGTAAAAACTATGCAAAGTGGGTAAAAAAATTCTATAAATAGTGAAAATAACCAATTTTACTATACCATTTGTATTTTTTACCCCAATAGTGCATTTTGGACCAAATTGCCCCCAAATTACAACTATTGATTGTGGATCCATGAGTGACGGAATCAACAACCATCTAGACCAGGTAATTCATCTTGCTCCTCTCTTTATTTCTAGTGGATTAGTAATTACAATTATGTCTCCTTTTCTGAGTATTTTAAAGCGCAACTTAGAAACTAGGGTATATGTGGGTTGTAGATCATCAGGTCACATATATGCAGCCCTATATGTGACTATTTGTAAAACAACCAGCGTATAAGCATCTCTATACATGACTGTGTAATCTGTAGCTCATGTACAAGTCCATGGATATGGTTTTTAAAATGTCACTGACTCCAAAAATGATTTTAATCTTGTAGGATGGTGCTAGAGTGGAGAGAAAGAGATTATAAAGAGGTGGATTTTGCAGTGGAGAGAGATCTAGGTTCCCAGATGGCATTAAAAAGATGTGGGTTGTATAATTTTTGGGCTCTCAAAGGTTTGAGGGCTCAATTCAGACTACTCTAGATGTTAGTGAACTACTGGGATCTGGAGACAGAGACCTTCAACCTTGATGGGAAACCATTGAGGATTGAAGTTGAGGACATATAATTTTTGACAGGATTTTTATGTCAGGGTGAGGTGGTCAACCTCAAACCATGGGTAGCTAGGAGTGGCATGAACACAGAGGACTACATATCCACTCATTGCATTATGAGGACTGAGAAGGAAGGAGCCAACTCCCGATTAGAGATATCAACAATCTAAGTCTCAAGATTGTTGTCCTAGTGTTGACATGGATCATAGGATCGGCCTCTTTGCATCAAGAATTGAGGCCACTTATGTTCTATTCAGTGGAGTGCTTGCGACCCATGGTTTATGAATGGTGCACCTCACTGCTGGTCAACATGAAGAGCCATCTAACAGACTGGAAAATGGGTAGAAAGAGGAACTTTGGGTGTGTGTCTATCCTATGTAGGTTTTTCTTCGAGTGGGTTCCAGGCTTGGGCCCTAGAGTCGAGATTTTTTCGCATGGACCTTGCAATCCATCCATGGCACAGTGGACCGAGGTGATGAGGTGGTAGGGAGGTGGTAGCGTGCCAACACCCTACAAAGACAAGTTTTTATTCTGGTGGAGTCGATAGGTGATGGCTTTGGAGGACTAAACTTATGCAAGGATTGAATTCATAGGAGATCCAGACATGTCGTTACCACCAAGTTCTGCCTACGGAGACATAGGTATGAAAAAGTTTTTTAATATTTCATTTTTTGTATTTTTTTGGAATAAAACAAAAATATTTTTGGATGATGTCAAGTACTAACTAAACATGTATATTACGCAGATGTGGGTCTTTGATGGCTAGAAAGACTTCCACGACACCAGGGGGATGATCCAGTGGGAGTGGACATTGATAGAGTGCTTCAAAACATGGAAGGAAACTTGTCTCATTTGATGCAAAGGATTCACATGGTTCAGGTAGAGGATCTATCGGAGGCAATGCATCGACAGGTGGTAGGTGTGCCCCGTTCTTGGGTATGACTCTTTTGGTGTCTCACAAATTCCATAGTATGCTATCATGACACACATCTAGCGCTACATGCATAGATGTCGTGATTATTATATTGATCGGCCATATATGTATTTTGAGGGTGTGAGCCCCAATTTTGGACTATAACACCATATTTTTGGAGAGATGAAATATATATAAAAACATTGGTCTTCAGCTTTACTGATATTACAATGTGTACATTGTTGAAAGTGTTTTATTTTCTTTAGTTATGTGAAAAATGCCAATCTAAAATAAAATTAGCATATGCATCGGATAAATAATTAGAACTTCTAGGTATGTGATGATAAGTAATAAAATCAAAATTTCATTCCAAAAGTCATACTCATAAGAATCATCGGAGTAGAGTAAGGTCTCGGACACCGTAACTTTTGTTCAACTGAAATACTACTAATTGGAAGTCCAAGCGAACTTCTAAAGAGTGAATACCATGTGAAATGGCATTGCGTAAAATTTCTATAACGGTGCTATATTTGGCCACATTATTCATTGATGGCCCTAGGAAAATGCCACTCGAAGATACCAGTAGACCCTCAAGTGAGTAAACAACCCAAGCGACAGAAGCTAAGTTCTGTGTATGAAGAATGGCCCCATCTATGAATCCTAAGTAGACTGAAGACTCCGTTGACATCTACCAACCAAGGGAAAACTCTATAAGCAAGCTGAAGATAAAAAGGGGGAAAGATATATACACTAAAATACATTAGTATACAAAGAGTTACACCCAATCTTGGGACTCAAATGTAATATATTTTCAGGTAGAGCCCATTCTTGGGCTCAACCAGCATATTCCCTTCATAATCTTCTAATTCATAAGATCCTTTTTCTAATACATGTTGCATGATATAGGGACCGTGCCAGATGGGTTTGAAATTGCCTGCCCCTAGTGGTTCTATGGCTTGGTTGTACAAAAGGACCAAGTCACCCTCATTGTACTTCCAAGGAAAGACAATCTTATAATATTGGACCTTGAAACGTCATTTATTCGCTTCGATAGCCGTGGTGGCATCTCAATGTTGTTCATCTAGATTCTCTAGGTGTACAAGGCGTTGTTTGATATCGGAAGTGTCAGGTAGGAGCATAACTACCAATCTAAGAGAAGGGATTTTGCATTCAATATGTAGGATCAACTCCACACCGTGCACTAACTAGAAAGGATAAAAACTAGTGGAAGTCTTAACCAAGGTTTAATATGCCCAAAGTGTTGGATAAAACATGATATGTCAGTTAGATTTTCTCTGGTTGACAGTTTTCTACAAAATGGTTTTGAGAGACTTTTTCACGGCCTCTACTTGTCCATTTTCTTAGGGGTAGTAAGGGGAAGAATGAAAATGTTTAAACCCCAGTTTTGATGCTAATTCTTTCATCATTTCAGTATGAAAGTTACTACCATGATCAGTGACAATCTCACTTTGGATTATGAACCTAGCTATAATTTGATTGAACATGAACAATGCATCATTCTTACCATCATATTTAACTATAGGCATGGCCTCACCCCACTTAGTAAAGTAGTCAACGGTCACAATAATGTGTTGATGCCCCCTAGTCGAAGTTGGTTTGAAATCCGAAAATCCACCCCCCACTTCGTGAAGGGACCGATTGATCTGAAATGATGTTTTAAAGACTGTGGTTGAGTTTTAAAAACATGAGTTCATTAACCATTTAGGATTTTGATGAAAGAGTAAGAATTAATGATGTAACATAGAATCCATAATAATGTATACAGATCTGGAAATAAGCACAAGAATCATCAAACCATAACAACAAAAGTTGTTAACGAAGTTTCGCAATCTCACTTACGTCTTCGGGCCTTTGTCTCAGTGGGTGAGGCTTTCTTATTTATCTTAAAATATTCAAATGTACATCATAAAAGTGCCAAATGTATTAAAAATAGATTCGGTTATGTTCTTCTAGATCTCAAAAATCTGAAAAAACTGACGGCACTGAAAACGGATGAACCAAGCTCCCAGAAATGGCCCACAAAGTTTCTCTCCTCAATGGATTCCCTACATAAAAATGGCTTAGCATTTTCAATTCTTCATCATTTCTCATGTTTTGTACACCTCCTTTAGACAGCCAAGAACCTTTGGTTTATATCGGCTTGAATTTGGTAACATCCTCCCAACTCCCCCCCAATATCTGGCCTCAAAAAGAGCTCCAGATCCTCTAAAAATAGCCAAAATCCCCCCAAATAGACTTAAATATCAATAAAAATCTTATTATATGGTTGAAAAACCCACTTTTGGGCAAAAATTAGGGCATATCCCCTATTCCTCAGTCTCCTGATCACATTCGATCCCTCCATGTGCCCCTAGTCTAGTGCTAGAACATTGGCCCCTCTAGTTCTGGGTCCTGGTCACATGCACTTGGTCATATGGCCGTGCCCCCAAGCTCCACGTGCCCAAACTATTATATCCCCTGGTTATGATCATTTGGTTATGTGCTTTGATTGGCAGGCTAGCCTGACCGACCAAGTTCTAACCCCATACATACATGCCAAGGTACAACAATGGGTCATGTGGTAGTTACATGTGACTGCGTCGGGGCATAGATCACGGGCTGAATGAAACAGATCGCGTAAAAACATAAAGGAGTGGTTCTTAGTTTGTATGGATAACACTGAACCAGGGGGTTGGGGCTAGCCCCCAACCCTTTTATCTACCTAAATTTCATTTTATAAATCTTAAATAATACATCGCAACCATAATATACAAGGAACAAAGTGGATGGGCTAGTATCTCAGCCCTGCTAAAGCGCTCACTTGGACCAAAGGTCACAGGTTCGAATCCCGTGGAGTCCATATATTTTTTCCATATCCAACCAATGGAGGGGTGCCATGTGGCAACCCACGATTGGGCCATGTTTCACCATCACATTTTCCCACAAATATGCCATGTGTCAACATCCAATTCACCCACCTGTCAGCCATCACTGCCCAGTCATCAAATATTCCACGTCACTATACGGTTAGCACTGTATGGATTGTACTGTCAGCAAAAATTTTGCCTGTTTTGAAAAATGAACAGAATGTGATATCTTTCGCATATGACATCTATTTGATCTTGTTCAAGTTGTGTTGAGTTCATAATGATGAGGTCTACGCACACGTACATTTTGAAGCAATTCTAAGCACTTTGATTTTTAGGGCTTCCTAGACCCATTTTGGTTCCTGGATCCATTTTGGGTCACCGATGGTAAAAAATGGATTGATATGGCATGTATGTGAGCACATTTTTAGAGTGAACACCTGGCAGGGGTGACACTTCTTAACCTCTTTGACACAGTATTTAAAAATAGACGGCCAAAAATAATTGGCTCGCAAATTTTTTTGGGTTGTTGCAAGCCCGGATAGATGACCACCACAAGCACCACTATGGCAGTCATTTAGAATAAATGAATCTTCTTAGTGAGTCAAGCAACGACCCAATATACTGTCTACTCCTCGAAGATACAAAGTGTCTCCAACGATAAGGTAGTTCTTAGCTTGGTATTGTATACGTCGTCGGTCATCTCTCGAAAGATATTGAGGGAACTTCAAAGTTTGAAGATAGACCACAATATCTCCATAAAATGGGTCTGACAATGAGACAAGGAAAATGTGATCATCCGCAAATGAATAAACATGACTAACATCCTCATCTAACCGAGGGAAGTCGGATATCAACTATGCAAAAACTAGCAATTTCTTGGATTTCGTAGAAGAAAAATTGAGATCAAATTCTTGTAAGATGACAATCCATTTATTGTATTTTACCCATATGATACACCTAGTAAAGACGTATTGAAATGGATTGACATTGGCAACCATAGTAGTTTTCAAAAGCAATATATAGTGTCATAATCGTTGAACTGCATGAATGGCAACCAAAGCTATATTTTCAACATGAGAATATTTGAGTTTAGGGCCGACTAAGTTTCGACTAATATAGTAAATGACATGCTGACAGAGCTCATCATCCTCTTGAACCAATACCATACCAATCGTCTCTTTGTACGTGATGATATAAAGCAAGTAATCTCTATTGTAGTCTAGAGACTTCAGCAGAGGCGTCGATACCAAGGCTTTCTTCAAAGCATCGAAGGATTCCTGGGCTCGATCATCCCAGATAAAAGGAGTGTCCTTATTTAAGAGACACATGAAACCCTTAGTAATATTGGCATAGTTCACTATAAAGCATCGTAAAAATTCATATTTACCCTATAAACCTTGAAGATGATGAATAGTGCACAGGGGAGGCAATCGAAGTATTGCCTCAACCTTTAACAGATCCACCATGATCCCAGTCTCAGAGTCTAAGAATCCTAGAATATGACCTAAAATAATGCAAAAGATGCATTTATGAGGGTTCAAACAGATGCGGTAATGGAGACATATTTCAAAAACTATCCAAAGGTGGGTAGAGTGATCCACTCTCTTACGGGAATGAGCAGTGAGATCATCGAGATAGGCTTCGACTATATGCTTGAGATGGTGAAATGTGAATTTCATAGCTCGTTGGAAGGTTGCTCTGGCATTATTAAGGCTGAAAGGCATTTTCCGGTATGCGAAACTACCCCAAGGAAAAACAAATTCCATCTTATGTTGGTCCTCGGGCTTAATATGAATTTGGTTATACCCTGAAAATCTGTCCATAAAAGAAAAAACTTCGCTTCCCGCATACTCATTGATAATCTAATCAATGAAGGGTGTCATGAAGTTGTCTTTAGGACAAGCCTTATTCAAGTCTCAAAAATCCATGCATACACGGATGGTTCCTTTCTTTTTATTCATAGGAATGGGATTGGATAACCATTCAGTGAAGGGAACCGAGTAGATAAAGCCAGTGTTAAGAAGTTTTTCTACCTCTGCCTTAATAGCAAAGGCCTTCCTGGGATTGAAAGCTCTAACCCATTTTTGAATAGTTTTAGCATTTGGGTAGGTTTTAATATCATGTTCGACAATTCGAGGGTCGATTCCTAGCATCTCTTCATATGACCAAGCAAATACATCGTGAAATTCTTTGAAGATCTCGGTGTAGATCAAAATTTCTCCCAACGAACAATCTGCATCGATGTATACATTTTCAACCTTACCAGGAATATGAGATATATCGATCGTGATGGTAGGAGAGATACTCACCATGTTTACCTCGGCATAAATGTCATGTGTACCAAGTGGAACTATGGAGTGACTGACCATCTCTCTCAAGGTAGATCTAAAATCATCTTGTTTGATTCTAGCAAGCTCTGAGAGAAAATAAGAGTGATGGTGCATATCATCCCATGGCCTGTCATAACCATTCATGGCCTCTATGATTGCTTCATCCGAGGGTAAAGTATCATCGAGGTAGTCACATGAGAAAGACGATGAAGTGGCCCATATGGGCTTGAGAACGGGATCCTCCACGTCCTTCTGTGAGGTGATAGGGTATGGATCGACAGAAGAGTCAAAAATAGCTTGATATGTTATATATTTTGTTGATAGTAGCATATCCATTCAAGTATGTGATTGACCTTCACATGATGTAGCTAAGGAAGGTAGGGTCGAATGATCGTTAAAATATGAAGTGCAAAAAGGAACATACCTCATTGACGAAGAAAACCTACTAGACATGGCATAGATACCGGTGCCATGAAATTGAAGGTACCCATAAGGGATGAATACATTCTGACATTGATATTCTCAGTTGTCGGAGGAGAATTTTCGATCACGGGGATCGACAGTCCAACCAATGCATTGGGGCTAGCATACACAAAGTACAACTGGTCGATTATCATGATCTTCCCATCGTGAGGAAATCATAGAGTATAGAAGATGGACAATACGATTGCAGTCATAACATAATTCCAATTATGTCCTAGTAATAAGTTATAGTTGAGGGGCACATCAACCACCTCGACATCCACATCCACCATCTTCCCACCTAACTGGATCGGGAAGTTAGGAAGAATACTATGAGGGAGAAAAGAATGACTATTTAAATAAATCAACATGGTCGAAGATTGAGAGAGGGTCATAAAGTCGAGGGATTTCCAACAGACCAGGGACATCATGCATGTTGCAACGCCTTCATCAATAACAGTACATTTGATGGTATACTTTGAGTAACCCACATGGATTTGGAATGCCACATGGTAAGGCAAGTGAGGTTTTATATCCATGACATCAAACTTGATAACCTTAGAGCTGCAGGGATCTAGAGCTCCTAACATAGATAACAAGGTCATCCTTTGTGAAGGACACGTCTAGAGTACCTCCAGAGCTGACATCGCACAAGGATTTTGACCCAGATCCTCAACAATAGAGTAATTCTAGGTGGCTCTAGCATTAGGATTGTGGGTAGAGAGCTTGAGTAATCCTTTCATAATATGAGGTGGGGGATCTAGTTTTTCGATCTGTAAAGGAATCTCCAGAGGAGGGGGATACTCTAGACCAGGTACAGTCTATGAAGAACTTTAATCGTGAGACGGAGTGGCTACATTAACCTCAGACTTAACCATATTGATGCATAGATGGTCATCGTCTTGCATCGGTGGGTTTTGACTTCCACTCGTTGTATTTCAGGAATTCGAGGAGCTCAAGGCCATGTGTTGATTATGTGGAAAAGGATTACTCAACACAGTGGGTAGTAGAGATAAAATCCTCATAGCTTCTGCAATTTTGGGGCACAAGTGGGTAAGGTGATCGTCTTTACAAAGCTTGCAGGGAAACTTCACCTTTTGCATTTCTTTATTTCCCTCACCAACATTATTATTCGACTTCTCATTATTACCATTTTCCTTGGTTTTATTGTTATTCTTCCCACCCTCATGATTGTTACCATGTCCTTTCTTTTTATTCCCTCCTGGTTGTTCGTTACCATTCGGGTTGGTCAACGATTGCACAGAATTTACATCTATTGACTGAGTGGTATTGGAGGACACAGACGAAGTTGGCCTTCCTACAGACTGGTTTAGAGACAACTATTTCAACTATATTGTCACCATGTCTGCATATTTCACATTGGCGGAGCCTACAATTCCATCAACATGAAGCCTAGAATTTTGTCTAGGGTCATAGTTTGACCTCGGTACTTCTGGAAGAATTTCGTATAACATCCCAGACTAAGCATATATAATATCTAACTACTGGGATTTAAAAATCACTTCTTCCTAGGATGTAACCCCATATGTAGAAACATCCTTCGAAATATAAGGTTGTAGATACTTAAGGAACCACACTGGAAGGAATTTTGGAGGTCTGTAGGCCTTGATCAACCTCTTCCATCTATGCCAATCTTGGATGTGATCAGAGATATGGGTGACTTTGTCCTAACGGAAGGCTAATAGAAGTTCTATGCCAACATCATAATGAACCGACAATTGGAAGTGGAGGAAGACTAAAACCATCTGATTAAAATTTCTATACATCTCCCCTGGTAGCTCTATGTAACATTTTGTTGCAAACCCCGTGAGGGTGCATTGAAACAATATTAAATGAATAGAATCATCACTAAGGCAATTAGAAGAGAACCAAAGATGAAAATTAGTGACATGATCACCAGGATCCTCACCAGTCTTGCCTTCAAATTTTAGAATATCCGAAGGAAGCTTGGTGGGGGCGGGGGGCCATGTCGAATCATGATGCACAGTGTCATTCATTAATCTAGACAAGTTTGGAATATTAGGCGTGGCCAAAAAAGGGAGATGGGGCTGTAGCATCTGGCCCCAAGCTCCAGGGAAATATTTTTGTTGGGGAATAACAGCCCATCCAGGGTTCTGGTATGCACCATATCCCTGTTCGAGATTGCAATACCTTCCTCCAAACTGATTCATGAAGGGTTGGTTGGGCACCATTCCAATAGGAACATTATGATGAAGGTTGTAAAAATTTCCCCCAGCTGGAGTAGCTCCAGGTTGGGGTTGCCCAAGATATGAAACTAACCTCCCTCGAGTGTGAATCCAAAGGATAGATATGGATTTGTCATGCCAAATGTGTTGGTCAGAATTGGTGCAGAGGAGGTAGGTGTAAACGATGGACTGTAAGCAGTAGCTTGTCTGCCAGGTTGACCACTCCATCCAAGAGAATTAAGACCAAGACTAGAACCAAGGTGAAAAGGAGGAAGGCCTCCAACTGTAGAAGTCATTTGTGGGATATGAACACCACCAAATGAAAATGGAGTATGTGGAGGAGCCATGCCCCCAAGTCCAATACTAATATTCGGATTAGATGATGGGATGGAGGATGGAAATTGCAATGTGAAATTTAGCATACCATAAGAAAAAGGCCTAGAGGCTGTAGGTATGGACTGAATATTGTAGCCCAACGAGTGACAAATGAACCCACAAGGGTTCATGGATATAGGTTAATCATTCACTATAGGTTGGACATGAGTGATGATGGGAACTTCTGTCACTACAACCATTGTGGTTGAAGGTGTCGAAGGAGTATCGTTAACTATAGTGGGTATGGGAGTCGAAGGACTCACAACATATTTCTGAATTGATTCAGTACTCATCCTTGTATGTTCACAAGTCCAGTAAGTGGAGGTGTGTGTACCACGTTTGAAAAATTTATGCCTTTTAGAAAGAAAAGACTCAAGATGCAGTGGTAATCATAGAAAAGGGAGAGACCTGTGGGGAAGTTGGACTGGCTCCATGATGACTCAAGACTTGAGATGTAAAAACAAATCCTAAGGTCAACTAGTAATCAAAGAGCACACCAAAATAAACAAAAGTCCAATATGCACACAAACAGGATAAAGTGGGTGAAAGGGGCCTACCTCCCTAAAGTAGGTATGCCTCGCCCAAGAGGAGCCTGAGACTCCCTACAAAATATCAGAGGCCTCCCTCCCTAAAGTAGGTATGCCTCACGCAAGAGGAGCCTGAGACTCCCTACAAAAGATCAAAGGTATCATAATCAGCTATACAGGCCCTCGTGGGATTAACAACCAGTCGGTTAGATCCCCCTGGAGAGGTACTCCTCTATAAAGGTTATGTGATGTTCGACCCTTATCTAACCCAGGGTACCTACATAATAAACCCTGCACGTAACCTATGTGGCACCTATATCAAGCAACTAAGAAACCACAATATAACCGATGCACAGGAGAACAGTCATAAGTCAGGTCCACTGTATGGGTAGGGTAACAAAGACTGAAACCTCAAAAGCACTACCTATCACAGAGGTAAAAGTACTAGCAATATCCCCAAATACGAATAGATCCCCAGAAATATATCTAACGCTAAGAAGGTATTAGGGGTATATCCCCTCAACCAACTTCATGTGAACTCATGCTTAACTCCAGTGTAAGAAGAGCCTCATGACGTCACCAATTATACAATGGATTTCACCACTCTCTTAGTCAGACACATATGTTGATTTAATAGCCTTGGAGAAGTTTACTCACAAATCCTATTCCAATGCTCTAAATCCTAAGGTAATTTGTGTGCCCTAAAAGTAAAATTGTTTCTAATCAATTTTAAATTTATTAGTGTTGTTTTTAGTGGCCTTGCTTACTAAAAAAGGTGTGGTCGTGAAACTGATGATGTTATGAATCAGCAAGTAAAATAAATGAATATGAATAAAATGCAAAGTCCTAACTTCAATTCCCAATAAATGATAAGCTTTTCAAAATGCAATTTTCAATTTAATTCTGTAATTCAAAATAAGATGCAATCTTTCCATACATGTACTAAGATCAATGATAAGAACCCAAAAGATCAAATGCCAACAATGCAAAATGTTTATAATTTTTGTATTTTCAATATAAAAGAATGAAAATGCAAGGACTGAACAACAACTTGATATAAAAATTCTAGTGTATGTAAACAGAGACAAACTAAGTAGGATATCAATAACCAAACACCCAGCCCAAGATGCAAGGACAATCAATGAAAAGGATGATGAGAAATAAAAACCGCCCGAAAATTCAACCAAATAAAGGCTTCCTATCACTTTGCTATCACTTAACAGTCATAAAAGAGACCTAAGAAGACTAAAAAACCATAAAAAATTACCCAACAAACATCAAACTCAAAAACCAAGCATACAAGAATGATGTATGCGATTTTTCAGGAGAAAACTGTGTATATACACTTCCTACGGAATGCCATCACGCGTATGTACACGACTATCAGGAAAAAACCTACGTATATGTATTAAAACACTGTCAGGTTAAGGATAAGGCTAAGAAACTTAGACTTAAAATGAACATAGGTTGTCAAGAAATCAGATGACAAGAAACTTGATATAAACAAGAGCAAACAAAGGAGAAAAACACTCCAAACCCTGAAAACAAGATTTTATCGCCAATATGGTCGCCAATTCTGTTACGAGGAAAATCTCTCTATGGCATGGGGTAAACCACAACAGACAGAAATGAATTCAGAAATCAACTCTAATCTCAAGTATTCTATATAAACAAATATGCTAACAAGACAAGATAAAGATCCTACCTCGTCCAAACATTCAATGAAGTCCACCATTGAGCACTTGACTCAAAGTAATACACATGCAACTTGCCCTCAACAACCAAGATAAACAATCATATGGTGATAATATATAAAGTTATCACATTCAATATCATAATTCATATGATCCATATGGATATCGACGGCCACCCACCTTTTCCAACTGGCTCAAACAGTTTTCTGACAATTTTGGCAATTTACTATTTTTAGCAGTTTTAACTTCTGGGGCCATTTTGAGGGCCTAAATGAAGGTTTTTCAGGATCGATCTCCTCAATGATAGAAAAAGGCATGATTGAGCCCCCAAAATGAATCCCCTCAATGATACCTTTCCAACGGGCTATCACACGCATAAAACGGAGATTGTACGCAAAAGTTACGACCCCGGGAAGTCGATGTACTAACTTACCCAAATGGGGCCCACATGACTTTTGGCGCTTCATCTCCTAGGGTTAGGTTTTTGGATGTCTAGGGTTTTGGGCATTCTTGTTTATTGTAAAAAGGCCTTTAGAGCCTCATTGTAATGTTCTTCTTGCGAATGAGCACAGTTGTCACATCTCTTCTCAGAGATAAGCTGCCACCATTCCATCAAGCTTGTTTCCGCTGCATTTTACTGTTTCAGCTTATTTCATTATTGAATAGAAAACCAGTTTTACTGTATCTCTCTTATTTTGTGCTAAGAATATGTTAATAATCTGTATTCATTTCGTTCTTCTCATAAAATCTAGATCACCATCAATATTCATAACAAATATGCCCATGGAATAACAATTCAAATATTTGCAAGATATTAATTGGACAAGAAATGAGTATTTCTATTAAAATTTAATCAGCAGAAGTGTATGAATGACAAACTTCTATATCGGTAGGTTCATAACCAAGAAACTAATTCCCTTCCAGTTGGGTCTCCACTAGTTCAATCCTCCACCAAAGGCAAGCTCATATAAGAGAGACAATGAGGTTCTCTGTCAAGTAGGGAAGAGCTTGGGGGTTGAACAATGTGTTCAGACTTAAAAGGATAAAGGGATGCAGACTCAATATGAAGTGAATAATTTCTCTAGAGTAACTTTGCATTCAAAGATGAATTCTTCTTCTCTTTTCCACAGCTTGGATATGGCCCATTTATAGCCTTCAAATGGAACTGAAGGGTCGAGTCATAATGTTTCCAATATATGGAAGGTCAAGGATCATGGATCTTGTGACGTGACATGGAAACCCGACACCATTTTTTAATTTTGGGCACAAAACCCAATGTACATGAGATGTAATGGTGAAACCTTCGTATATGCATGTTTTATAATAGTTAGGGCATGTATATTTGGAAACATATTATTTTTATCTCTGGGAACTGCAAAAAGGGACTTCAAGTCTGCATAGGGAAATGGAAAAGGCCTTCTGAGAAAATTTTCATAGGGTGAGGAAAGTCTTGCTATAACGGGACCTATAGCCTATAGCCTAGCACTACCTCCCACAGTGAAGGCTCGTGATGTTTTCCATGTTTCATTATTAAATAAATATGTACATGATTCTAATCATATTATTGATTGGTCTGTGATTCAGGTGGAACCAGAGGGAGAATTCTTGCCATAACCTCAATGCATAATAGATAGGAAGGATAACCCACTTAGGAACAAAACCATTGCACATGTCAAGGTGCACTGGAAACACTTTGTCTTAGATGAGGCTACATGGGAAATGGATGATGCCATGAGACAGACATATCCATTTTTTTTTACTTCTATACATACAGAGCATGTCGGCAGATAGAACATCAAGGACGATGTTCCTTTAATGGGGAGGGGATTGTAATACTCCTATTTCCCCCAGTTTGTAAATATAACTATAATTGTCCAAGAGACTATGGCAAAATGGATATGTGTGAATTTTTTATTTGATGAACCTTTGTATAAAAGGTCAATGTATGTACTTTTTGTTATTAATATAAAATGTATAAGTGTTGCATAACTTCTAAAAGGGGGGTTTTCCAAGATAGACCATGGATTCTATGAGCGAGATGGTGAGGGGAACCAAAAATGGTTGAGATGACCCCCCACCAAACCATTGCCTTACTGGAATCAATGGCTCAAACCCAGAACAATTCTTTGACCCAGAAATGAAATACCAGTTAGAGTGGTAGCTGGAAGAGTCCTCCTCAAGAGTTAATGAGGAGATGGGGCAGAGTACCCATCTGCAAGACTTCCAGACTTAACCACGAGCTAGGGATTTAGAACCAAGCAAACTTGTTGAGGAAGGTAAGAAAAGAGGTAATTCATGGGTAGAGAAAAGGAAACGTGAGAGAGTAAGAAGATCTGCAAAGAGAGCAGAGTCAAAATAGAAATATCAAGAAGAGAAAAATAGTGCTTGCATCTCTCTGGTTTAAGGAAGAATGGGGAATTAAGATCATTATCAGCATAAGAAGTTGTTGGAAAGGTTTTCATTACAAGCTAATAAATGAGGTTGATGAGTGACTGTAGAAGTACTCATGCAAACCTCCTTGCTTGGTATAGAGAAAACCCACTGCCATGATCTCGTGGGAGGAGGAGAGTAACCTTTGTCCCTAACTATCGTTGAGCAAGAATAAAGAGTCTCTCTGAAAGAATCATGGTCTAGCTCGGGGGTGGCCAGCAGTAAATTGTTCAGGAGTGGTTGTGACTATGGTTGGGTGGAAACATGCACCCCTTTCAGCAGTCGCTTCACAAACTCTGGTTTTATGATAAGTATATTCCTACTCTGTGTATTGAAATGGAAATGGTGATTGAATATATTTATATGTCTATGACTGAGTTCTATGTTGAATGACTAAGTTATAAATATGTATTATCTCTCTGTGAACCTATTCTTTTACATGGTCGTATGATTAACTCATCTATGTCGTTACAGAGTTGTAAGATGTAAGTCTGCCATAGTGTCGGGGAAAGACTTACTGGGATGTTTAAGTCCTGTCGACCTCTAGTATCTACCTTCACAGGAATTTCAAGTTCAGACCCTGTGGAAGGAGGGAACCTCCTTTAGACTCTTCATTGTATGACTAAGGGCTCATATCCATGTCCTTAACCCATTTACGACTAGAGGAATTATCGCATAACCCACAAGAGTTTCCAAATGACCCATGTGACCAAGGTCTGGGAATCCTACGCTGGGATCGAAAGGAGTTAAGCCTTATGGCCTCAGAACTCTGAGAGTTCGGAGCTCCAGAGTGTCTCCACCCTACCATTTATAAACTGGCTGAAGGAAACTAATATTTATGGTTACCCACAAGGTTAACCGATGCCTGGAGGTTTCCCTAACCATGGAAGATAGACTTTCCCCAACGTTAAACCATGACCCAATTTCCCATCGCGAAGTAATGCGAACCACCAATCTGAGAGTATTCAGGAGCCCCCTTGGCCATTGGATCCACACCAAGGTAACTTCAGAAAAGTCCTACTCCATGAGAACAAAGATGATATAGTATCAAAATCCCTAAAAGATGAAGATACAAAGTGAGGAGAGGCATGGGATTGGGGATTTCATTAAGAACCCCTCTTAACTGTTTGATCATCTAAAGGAGGGACCCACGTATGGTACTTTGGCAATTTCATACTTAAAGAGAGTGGAGTGACCATAATGTCAAAATCCTTGAAGGTTGGGGTTGCAAAGCAATGGGAACTGTAGATATAGGGATCCTTTGTGATATTTCCTGGCCATTGGATTTATGCCAAGGTTAACCCAATTTTGACCACTCCAGGAGAAAGGAGGGAGTCACACCACGAAATTCCCTGAACACTGAAGTTACAAAGTAACGAAGGTCGTATATCCAAGGGGTTACATGGAAACATCGTGACTGTAAGATTGAAGGACTTGGAAGGCAATGAGTCTAGGGTGACGTGGTATGCTGATGTCACTTAAGGTGACGTAGACCCACGTTTGACATTCCATGTGTCACCTAGATCCGGACGTTTCACTGACCCTATGTTTTCATTAAGACATGACATGTGTCACCCACTATAGGGGACACATGTCCTGTCTTCCTTGCCGAGTGTCATCTCCGAAAATTACCTATTTGGTCCATGTGGCAGGAGGAGTATTTGGGACCCATCTGTATTCTTCTTTGCATCTAGTATGTCACCTCATATGAGAGGTTACCCTTCGAGAGTTAGGGATTTCAGGACTCCAGGGGTTTGGGATGAAATGTCAAGGGTGAGTCGAAAGGCCCAAAGGCTGGAGCCACGTGAAGATATTTCGAGATCCTTTAGGAATTTAGGACTCCAGGGGACATGCGTGTGGAAAATAAAAGGGATGTCCATCACCGAAGCGTTGAATGTCGAATTCTCCTCTATCCTGTGTGTTGGATGAGAATTAAGTCTCACCGTTGGGTTGGACAGTGGATGGGCCTTGACTGTGGGAGGTTGGAATGTGGAAATGGTACAAACAAGATGGACCCACGTGGATGCCATGTGGCCGTCAACCAATGAGTGCCCGAAGGACTTCTAGGACCCATAACTTGTAAACCAAAGGTCATATTAGATCATGGTAACATTCGTTAGAAAGATACGGGTGAGTAGAAAAGGGTGATTCATCTTGGAGAGATGATTCGAGATGATTTGAGTAAGAAAAAATTTGATGCCCCATCCCTAGAAAGGGTACTTAGGGGTCAGGTGTGTTACATCATGTCATATCCATAAATCCTTGTACACCAAGCTCAAGGTGCCTGGATAAGTCCATACATGGCCTTCTTCTATCTACATGCATGAGACTCCTTCTCATGTATCACAAAACCAACTAATTGCTCGATGTATGCTTCTTTCTCAATCTCTTCATTGAGAAAGGTTGTCTTCTCATCCATTTGATGTAATCTCCATCCCATGGATATTGTAAGGGAAATGACCGTCTGTA
The DNA here is from genome assembly GCA_000966675.3 of Picea glauca. Classification (NCBI taxonomy): domain Eukaryota; kingdom Viridiplantae; phylum Streptophyta; class Pinopsida; order Pinales; family Pinaceae; genus Picea; species Picea glauca. The sequence continues at coordinate 359,840 of JZKD02S0485162.1, read as the reverse complement.
TGGAAATATATCGAGAGACAAGAGAAAATGTCTTCTCATAATCTATTCCCTCCACCTGAGATAATCCTCTGGAAAAAAATCTCATTTTGTGCGTCTCGATGCTCCCGTTAGCTGCATGTTTGATATTTATAGATCCTCTTGAAAGTCACCACAGACTACCCTTACGGTCTTAGAACAATATCCCACACATCATTATTCACAATGGACTAACACTCCTCCATCATGGATTCTCTCCATATCTGTTGACTAGATGCTTCCTCAAAACGTGAAGGCTCAAGAATCAATGATGTGGCTCATAGCTGCAACATATCCCGAATCTCTTTATGGTCTCTGGATATCTTGGAAATTACCATGGGAGTTGCATGTCCTTCTACCTCCTTCAGAGTCTTGTCAGCCCATGCATGCCTCTTCTGTTCTACTGCAATATCTCTAGGAATATCAACTAGATCATATGGATCGACAGGATCCACTAGCTCCCTCAGAACTATTGAAGGGTGAGGGGGAGAACTCATCATCTCCTCCTACCTCCCACTGTCAATCTCCATGTGAGACCCTCTATATTTCTCAAAGGCTATCCTCTCTTCAAAGGAAACAACTTCCATGGGTCCACACAAATCTGAATGCATCAAGTCCAATATCCCCTTGGATCTGTTGTCTCTGCTCAGAAAGGACCCCACAACCTTTATGAATGCCATCATGCTCTACACAAATATCTAGAAGACCCGTATCCATCTTCCCCATGGTGGGAATATCTTTGTGATGTAAATGAGCAAGTTTTCTATGCCATAACTCACTAAATTAATAGAATCATGTGACAAGATTCAGACTAATAAGACGGTCAATATATATAAACTCCTTTTCTGGTCAGACTGATTCATGTCTCAAGCTAGAGACCATCTAATATGTTTCCTTCTACAACCGTCACTACAGATTCCTCTCAGGGTTATCACTAGTGACGTGTCTTCATTGTAACCTTCCTGAAACAAGAAAACAAAACAAAAAAAACAACATCTCCATGGAAACCTCCATGGAGGATAACCTGCCAGGAACAAGAAAACAAAGGCAAACACATGTCCATGGAAACCTCCATGAAAGATAATTTTCTAGAAACAAGTAATGAGAAAAGAATATCTCATAGAGGGGAGATCAACAAGTACATCTCTAGTATCATGACTTCAAATTTTTTTTAAATATTTCTATCACAACTACAACACCTACTTGTAATGTAGCAAGTCAGATACGCTAGAAATGTAGGTTAGAGGCATGATAATTAAAACAATCAAACCTGTAGTCTTCACTTCCAGTGTGTTGTTTCTCATAATACAATGGGATCCCTTTGTATCCATGATTGTAGCAAAAGGTCTATCCTCCTGCAAGCACCCTCATGATAATGATACAAATAAAAATATATATACAAGTGCATACCTCTTAAATTGTAGCATTTTCCTTATAAATTGGTCACCTGGTGCAACCTGTGACTCCTCCTTAGTACAAGCTCAGGACAACATCAAATTTTTTTGTGACCTACTGTAAAAATATGTCTCAATACAGGTCTAAAATTGTCTTTAGACTAGGCCTAATCTCACCACCAATCACTTCAGAATTTGTCTTTGAATACTTTTGCGAACTCTGCTTCAGGATACCACATAATTCACCTTATAAACTTGTATTTATAGTATTTTAAACTCCCACAGAGAACATTGCAAAGACACCTTCAATTTTTGCTCGAGTACACCTGTGATTTATCTCAGAAGAAGGTTGAAGTAAGGTGTTTTTTGTCTTTTTGTGGCAGTGCTAGTAGGGTTCCTTTGATCATTCGGTCAATCTAGGACCCTAAATAAGGGATCGGTCTTTTAACAGGTTCGACCCCTTGTTTTTTATCAACAACAAGGTTTTCAATAGCCCTATAACTTCTTCCTTGTTGTGTTAATGGTATTCTTCAAGAACCACTCTGATACCATGTTGAATTTTTTATTTCTAGACTAACTGCAGTAAATAATTAGGACCTCAAGAAGAATAACCAAGAACAGATAACACAAAAATTGGGTTTTTTTGGTTAAACATAGGTAATTCTCTTTCATTACCACCCAACCATAGGCATCCTCAAGTGCCACCCTCAAGCAAAGCAGGTGACCTGCTACAGAAAGATATCAAATATAAATTCACCCAATACAAAGATAGATGTTGTTACAGATGTTCCCATTCTACTGTCTCGGAAATTCCTCAAATTAGGTCGAATTATGCTGCCTCATACTAGTATTCATGTGACTCCCTCAGATGTGTTAGGAGGGCACGTTGTGTGTGTCCAAAAATAACGATAGGGTGCACTTATATATATAGGTCCAAATATAATGAGGGGAAGTGTCTTTTCACATAGGGCTGACTTGTACAAAAAATTTGGAAGATTGGTTGTTGTCATTGATGTCAACCCTAGTCATGGGTTTTGGACCGCAAGATTGATGAAGGTATTTGGACATGAAGGAAAATACACATGCAGATACAACACCCATGG